>BQNB010057951.1:0-37979 GCA_026074375.1 Tanacetum coccineum
TGACGCACTAACAATATCACAACATTTTCCATGAAGTTTCTATTTTTAAAGAGTTTCCGAAAGTAAGGATAATATAATCTGAACTTCAAATTTTGTCATCAATTAATTAACATTACAAACCCATTGCTCATTACAAACCATATTCAAAAGTACACGCAAGTTTGACTTTCAAAAGTCAAACTTCGTAGTGGACTTTTACACCAAAATAACCAAACTTGATTTGGTCGTAAAATCTTCCTTATTAAGAGTTACGTGACGATCCACCTAGCAAAACGTAGCTAAAAGCGAACACTATCACTTTTCTTTATCAAAAATAACTTTTGAAAATTTCTCGACTCGCTACGAAGCGGTCAAACTTTCTGGTCAAACTTAGTCTCAAAACCCATTAAAATGACATATTTGATATAAACCAACTATCAAAACATGTTTAACTAGGCTATGTAATTATACCAAAACCATCAAACTTCAAGTAATAACCAAATACGCCTTCAATAATTTTCGCATTTGAATCCTATATGTTGATCCCACTTGAATGGATCTTGCTTAGCTTGTTTAAGGCTAAGTTGTATTGAATAAATCCAAAACAACTATGATAGAAACTTTGATTGTGAATATCAAAGACTGTGGAATCTAGTCAATGATACTAAGAAGAATTTCAATGAAACAATAATAAATAAGATTAACAAAGAGTTTACCAAACTTTCAGCCTCAATATTAAATAAACACTCTTAATAGTGTTAGGGTTACAAAACCTTGAAGCTACGAATAACACTTTTCTATATTTCTTGATACAAAGATCTCTATGCCTTAGGACATCTTTTATACACCAAGGAGTCTTAACAGGCTTACAATATTTTCCTTAGTTATCATGATCTTTAAAACAAATAACTTATACACATATTTTACAAAAATATCTCATACTTATCCTATAAACAATCTTTATCTTTTCTCTGAGTAATCTTTATCCATTAGCAGTTGTAATCCTTCAGCAGTTGTAACTCTATCAGCAGTTGTAACCAGCAACATTAACTTTTGTACCAACAACACTAACTGTGTACAAGCAGTAGTAACTACTTAGAATATTTTCTTCATTCTTTATCAGCAGTACTAAGTTATACTAGCAGTACTAACTTTATGCTAACAGTTATAACTTTACTCTAGCAGTACTAACATATACTAGCAGTATTAAGTTACACTAACAGTAGTAACTTTTATACTAGCAATATTAACTACTTGATAGTATTTCTTCTAAGTCTCTGAGCAGTCTTAACATCCATTAGTAGTAGTAATATATACTAGCAGTAGTAACTAGCAGTATTAACTACTTAGCATATTTTTCACTAAGATTTTAATCCCAAAAATCCTCCCTAAACTTGATATTTACCTTCAAAATCTCAAGTTTCTTCATTAAAAGTCTTCACCATCACCAGGAGGATACTTTCAAACACTTCCAGGATTCTTAAGCTGTTTTGTGATTAGCTTAAGAAGCTGATAACATATTTCATTCTATTGATCAGCTTGAAGCTTCTTGTTAAGCATGTCAGTGATTGTAGCAGGTGTAAATGGATATCTATTTTCTACCAGTATAAAGATATGCAGATTTAAAAACCTTACAAAATGTACTCCACATGAAAAAAATAGCTTCCAAACTGTCACTTTGTGCCCTTGTAGATTCCTCCACACTTCACTTTCTATATCAGGTTCAAACATCACTTTGAGATCACCCTATAATACTCTTTCATATGCCTCCTCTAGCCTTGTATTCTCATGTTTAGCTTTCACCAGTTTCTATAGAGTTTCCAAGTCTTCTTTGTCAATACTCTGAAGCATCTGAATCATATATGAGTATCTCTTTAAACTTCCATCAGCTCTTACGATTTGAAAGTATCCAATCTTTCCTTCTTTGATGATTTTCCAATCAACAATGATTGGAGGATTAGTGGCTAATGGTATAGCATCAACTGCTATTTCTTCTTCATCAAGAACAATCTCCATATGCTTTTTCATCTTAGCTTCTTCTTGATCATCATCTATCTTTTGCTTCTTAGCTATTTCTTGTTCTAGCTCTGTGCCTGCTCTTTTAGAACTGATTTCTTATGCTATTGTCTCACCGCCTTCTACTTTATCTTTACCTCCTTTCACCACTTCAGAATCCATAGGTACAAATGAGTCTATCCAACCCATGGTCTTGTCAAAAGCCTTATGAACTTCATCAAAGCTTTTGTTCTTTAACTGATTATGAGTGAATCCAGCCATGTTCTTTAGATAAGTACACATTTGATTCCTCTTTTGAGCTTTGGTTAGTGGTTTTCTTCTCTGCTCTAAGTCTTGCAAAATGCTTATTCCTTTTATCCATGAGTTCTACAAACAGTTTTGAGTTTTCTTTAATAGTCAATTCTCCTTGCTCTTCTACTTGTAATCTTGCAGCTAGCTCATAATCTGCATCTATTATAGCTTGAACATTATCTCATTCAGCAATGTTTGCATCTTTTTTTTTGTTTTGCCAGCTTCTCTTCTTCTTCTAATTCAGCATCTAATTTAGCTTGAAGTTTTTGAGCAACCTCCTTATCAAACATAATCTGATCTTTCTTCTTTAAAGGTTTTTCAGGCTCAACCATTTTTTCCTTGCCTTTGTCTTTAGCCTGTGAAAGTTGTGATGGTTGTGAAGGTGATGTTGTTGTTGTAAATTCACTTGGCTCTTGAACTACAACCCCTCTAGCCTTGGGTATTGTAACAGTAGTTGTAGTTATTGTAGCAGCAGTTGTAACAACCTTGGGTTTAGCTGCTTTGATCTCTATCAAGGTCTAAGCCAGAGTCAACTCATCAACAGTTGTTGTTGTAGCACTAACAGTAGTAACTTTAACTTCAACAGTACTAACCACCTTTTCAACCTTCTTAACCTCAACTTCTTGCTCATCTAAAACACCTGTATCAAACATCAAGTCTTTATCATTTCTCCCCTGAGTCTCATCAATCAAGGTCACCTCTGCATCAACATCAAGATTAGCTATTTTTCTCCCCTGTTTGGATGCATCCTCCTGATCACCAAAACTTTCTTTAGAGGATTCCACTCTCCTTGATCTACCAACTTTATATAACCTTCTAAGCCCATGAGGTATTGACTTTTTCTTCTTCTCAAGCTTCTTCACTCTTTGTTTCAAACTTGAAATTTCCTGTACTTGAGCAGTCTTTAAAGTCTCCAAATCAAGAACCTTCTTTTATAGGTTGGTATAAATTTACATCAATTCATTAAGTTGTAATCTATCCTCACCACTAAGAAGTAGATCAATGGAATGTGTAGGTACATTTTCCTTAGTGGCAGCCTCATCTGCAACAGGCTCACCACTAGATGAAGGTATCTCAGTGCCCTTTCTTTGTTTCCTCATTAGTTTTTGTTTCTTATGGGGTTGAGACGATGATGGTTGAGTGATAGAGGGTGTAGGATGAGGATCAGTATGAATGTCTGAACCTTCAACCTCTTCTTGTGGAGCTTGTACCATCATTGTAGGAAATAAAGGTGTGTCCCTACCAAAAAAGTCTTTTCCCTGCCTCTTCATGTTAGCAAAGACCTTCTTAGTGTGAGAAGGTGTAACATACATCTCTTTATGTTTGGACATTCCTTCAACATGTTTATCCAGGAATACTTGCACAAATCTTGGATACATTAGAAATTTAACCCCACCCTCCAAGTTCTTTACCATATTATCAAAGATGTACTTGGAAAAGTTAAATTTTTGGTTCGCGGAAAGATAAATGATAGCAGAGGCCATATTGCTACTAAATTCATTCCATACAGTAGTCTTAGCACTTAGGCATTACAGGATAGTATGAATTAAAAACTTCCACTGAGGAGAAAAGAATGCTTTGTAAAAAGTAAGCTTCTGTGTAAGTTTTTCATACCCTATTCTTTCCAGTTTTGCAAAAATAGTAGCAGTGGGTAGACAATCTATTCCTTCAACATCTTTTAGGTGAAGAGCTCTTCTTACACTTGTTTCAGTGACGATCACCTTCTTCCATCTACTAGGGCCTATATCTGCACTTCCCCATTGACCGTTTTTGCTTTAGCAGTAGCCTAGAACTGCTTAATACATGAAGTATAAATGGCGAGATTCATCGTTAACGCATATCTGATAGAAGTTGCATTCAGAAAATCAATAATTCCCTCAAACCCATCACTTTCTTCAGGTTTCTCTAAAAACGCAACCAAATTATGTGTTTAAACAAACTTTAGGTATGACATTGTGTTTGGTTTTGATGATGAATGATAAAATTGAGTTAGGGTTTATGATTAAAGAGTATATTAAAGTGTAAAATCAATCGAATGAGTGATCGAAACCCTTAATCGAAGTATTTATGAAATCACCCTCAACAGCATTAACTTGAACTAGCAGCATTAAGTTAAACCTAATAGCATTAACTGACCCAGCAATAGTAAGTTTATGCCTAGCAACATTAACTAGCACTGGTAGTAGTGAGTGTATGGCTAACAACATTAATTTATGCCTAGCAGCAGTAAGTTCGAGTCACCAGTTTTAACTCCAATTTCGTTCCAAAAAGCATTTCCATCATCAGTTTTGATTCTCACAAGCTCTCTTTATGTTTTGTATTCTTACTATATCTCTCAATTATTTTTCTCACCAATTCGCTCTATCTGTTTTATATCACATAGCTATCTTTATGTTTTCAACTCACAATTTCTCTTAGTTCTTTTAGCTTACTTTTTACTCTTTCTGTTTTTATTCCACATATCTCTCTTTCTATTTTTCATCTCACAATTTCTCTCATTTTTTTACTCACTGAATCACTCTGTCTATTTTATTTTTCACAAATCTCTCTTTCTGTTTTTAGCTCACCAAATTCTCTCAATTCTCACAGTATTAATTATACTTAACAATATTAAGTATAACTAACAGTATCAACATAAATTCTCACAGCATTAACACAACAATATTAAGTATAACTAGCAGCACTAATTATACTTAACAGCAAAAACTTAAACTTACCAGTACTAACTCAAATTTCCATCCTTAGCAGCTTTTCCATTCCATCCCAACTATCATTTATGTATAATCCATTGCACATTAATACAATTTACCTCTCCTTAATCAATACTTCATAGGTTAAGCATTCTAATACTTGCAATTAGATATTGAAATCTGCTAACATCAAATACTTTTGTGAGTAAATCTGTAACATTTTGTTTTGTGTAAATCTTTATCATCTGAATAAGCTTCTTCTCATTGGAATCTCTGATAAAGTGATGCCTAATCTCAATGGGCTTTGTTTTTGAGTGAAAAACATGGTTCTTCAATATGCAGATAGTACTCTCATTATCAATATGAATCTTAGTCTACATAAAGTTACATCCATAATCCAACAATTGATTTTGGATCCAAAGCACCTGTCTACAACAATTAGAAGTAGCTATATACTCAGCTTTAGTTGTGGAATTAGCAACCACAGTATGCTTCTTGCATTGCCATGAAATTAACCTACACCCTAGGAATTGAAAACCTCCTGTTGTGGATTTCCTATCTAGGCTTGCTCCTACATAGTCACTGTCAGTATATGCTACCAAATTAAAAGGTGAATCCTTAGGATACCAAAGGCCCAACTCAGCAGGTGTTGAAGCACCATGTGACTTACTTAATTTCAGCTTATCTTGCATTGGGATAGTTCCATGTTTGGGATTCTCCATGAAATATCTTTTCAAGATTTCCTCAATGTAAGCACTTTGACATGAACCAATTAATAGCTTTAACCTATCTCGGTAAATCTTGATCCCAAGAATATATGCAGCTTCTCCTAAATCTTTCATAGCAAAACATCTTCCAAGATAGGATTTTACATCTTGTAACATTGGAATATTGTTTCCCATGATTAATATGTCATCGACATACATGATTAGGAAAGTAACATAACTCTTACTAGCTTTTAGATATACACATGGCTCATCACTATTTTGAGTGAAACATAATTTCTTGATTTCATCATCAAAACGCTTATTCCATTGCTTAGATGCTTTCTTAAGTCCATAAATGGAACGATTAAGCTTGCATACACAGTTAGGATATTTTGGATTAACAAAACCTTCAGGTTGCATCATATAGACTTCTTCATAAAGATGTCCATTGAGGAAGGCGGTTTTGACATCCATTTGCCAAATCTTATAGTCATAGCACACAACTATGGAAATAAGAATCCTTATAACTCTTATGTCTACTACAGGAGAAAAGATTTCTTCACAATCAACCTCATAGGTTTGAGTGAAGCCCTTTGCTACAAGATGAGCTTTAAAGGTGTGTATAGCACCATCCATGTCAGTCTTCTTTTTGAAAAGCCATTTGCTACCAATGGTTCTAGCGTTAGGAGGAAGTTCAACTAACTCCCAAACATCATTGTCTTTCATGGATTGCATTTCCACATTCATAGCATCAAGCCATTTCTTGGATTCAAGATCCAACAATATAGCTTTATAGTTGGCGAGTTTACCAAGATCCCCCAACTCATGCTCCTTAGCATCAATGTACAACCACATGTGATCTGGGGCACGTCGTGTCCTAGAGGATATCACTTTGAGGTTCATCAATTTCTTGAACATCCTCATCATGACCTAAGCTAGTGTCTACAGAAGGATTTGTATCTTCTTCTTGAATAATTTCAAGATCTTCTATACTCCCACTTGCTTCTTGATCTATGAGATTTTTCTCAAAGAACTCAGCATTGCGAGAAATAAATACTTTGTTCTCAGATGGGTAGTAGAAAGAATATCCCATCATTTCCTTTAGATATACTACGAAGATACACTTAATAGATCTGGGTTCTAGTTTGTTAGGTTTGCTAAGTGTATCACGCTTAAAAATTGCCTCACAACCCCAGACTTTTAAGTAAGACAACTTAGGGGCTTGCCCATGCCATATTTCATATGGTATCTTTTCAACCTTCTTAGTTAGAACCATGTTGAGAATTCGTGTAGCAGAATCAAAGGCATAATCCTAAAATAACTTTGGACGAGTAGTTTGACACATCATGGAGCGAACCATGTCGATCAGTGTTTGATTTCTCCTCTCAGACACTCCATTATGTTGGGGCGTGTAGGGAGGAATACGATGGGAAATAATCCTATGCTCCTTTAGATGATCCAAAAACTCTTAACTCATATATTCGCCTTTACGATCAAAATGTAGCGATTTCATGGTCCTCTCGAGTTTGTTTTCTACTTCTTTTTGAAACACTTTAAATGTCTCAAACACTTCATGTTTATGTTTCAGCAAGTAAACATAACCATAATGACTAAAGTCGTTAGTAAAAGTGACGAAGTAGCTAGCTCCTTGTCTTGACACAGTTCTAAATGGGCCACATACATCGGTGTGTATTAGTTCAAGTAGATCCTTAGCCCTTTCTACTTGATGTGAATATGGTTTTCTTGCCATCTTTCCAGACATGCATGCAACAAACTTTCCTAAAGACTCAATGTTAGTAGAATTAAGAAGTCCATCATGTTGCAACTTCTCAATGTGTTTCTTACTAATGTGTCCAAGACGACAATGCCACAAGAGAGAAGAGTCCATGTTTCACTTGGCTCTTTTATTGCTAACAGCATACATAGAACTATCATTTGTATTAGACGAAGACAAATCAATTTCATAAATACCATCCCTTGGGATAGCACTAAAATAAACAATATTATTCTTAAAAATTAAAATTGCATTATTCAAACTAAAACGGTTCACAAAACCATCGTTATACAAATGAGAAACTGAAATAATCCCTCTACTAATACAAGAGGCATAATGACAATTGTTTAAAACAATAACTAATCTACTTAGGAGATATAAATGATAATTTCCAATAGCTTCAACTCTTGCATGTTGACCATTGCTCATGTACAGACTTAAAGCTCTTGGATTTAGCTTCTTACTTCCCCGTAGACCTTGAGTAGTATTACAAATGTGAGTACCACAACCCGTGTCATAAACCCAAGATGTACTAGGAAAAGAATAGAGTTCTATGGTGAAAATACCTGAAGTGCCAGCTCCTTGAGATATCTTCTTCTTTTTTAGCAACTCGGCGAGGTAAACAAGACAGTTCCTTCTCCAATGACCTACTTCACCGCATTGGTGGTAGATCGTGTCCTTAGCAGGATTATCCTTCTTGGGTGGTAGAGGATTCTTGGATTTAGGAGCAGAAGAAGGTTTATACTTAGGAGCATACACCAACTTAGTCTTCCCTTTTCCTTGAACCCCCTTAGCAGCCTTAATCGGTTTCTTATTTTTGTTTTTCTGGGCCTTTCTTGCTCTTATTGCATGAAGCGTAGGTGCAACAACTTTCTTTGGAAGCGTTTCCTCGTGTAGCTTAAGCATAGCATGTAGTTCATTCATGGTCTTCCCCATGCTATGCATATTATAGTTTTGCACAAAGCTGTCATATTCCTTAGAGAGTCCAACCAAGATTAGGCTTACTCGAAGGTTTCATGACACGGGATGACCGAGACGCTCCAAATTATCAATGTAGCTCTTCATATTTAGAACATATGAGCTAACAGATTAACCTTCCTCCTTCTTACACGTGTAAAATTCTCTCACAGTATGAAGAAGTTCCTGTTTTGCTTGTTTAGAGTACAAAGCTTTTAGCTCCTGAAGCATGTCATAAGCACCAAGATGAGCTAGATTTCATTGGATTTCTAGGTCCATGGTTAATAACATGAGCACAACACTTTCCTTTTGAGTCTTGACCCACTCGTTATAAGCGGCAAGAGTTGCAGGAGGAATTGGCTGATTAGGTGCAACGACAACAAGAGTAGCAGGAATCACTTACTCTAAGTATTTTTCCTTATCTTTAGTTGATAAGACCAATCAAAGTTGTCTGTATAAATAATTAAAGTTAGGTCCAATAAGTTTTTGTTTCTCAAAGAAACTCATGAATACCAAATTGTTTCTGACTGAGGTTGTCATCTACAATTAATAAAAAGTTTAAACAATTAGTATTTTTGATAATTAAATTCTTAATAGAATTAACTACCCAATTAATTACTAATTAAGACTAAGATCCTGCTTGACCTCCCATTTATTACCGAAGGTCTGACCAACATGTAAACAAGTAGGTCAAGAGGTAAGTGACGAGCGTTAATTGCATTAATGATGACATCAAATAACGTTTATTTTATAGTATCACTTGTGGAGTCTAAAGAGTAAGTTCTCAGATAGTTCTTGGATCGTTTATAGCTTAAGGTTGTTTAGACCTCATCTAGGATGAATAATAATGATAATAACATGTAGCAGAGTAAGAACAAATCAAAGTTATTCTAACAAGGTTTTTCATCATTATCTTCTCTACAATGACTACTACAAGCCCCAATACCTTGATTAATGGTAGAACGTGTTATCTAAACTATAATAAGGAATCAAAAGATCCTTGAGGCTAAACCTAACATATGGCATCTACATCTCTACGCCTGGAATACACACACACACGTTTATAGCATAAGATTTTTTAGATCTTTCTTTGTCATAAGTAGGATCTGTAGGATTTGTTAAACTGATAGAACCAAAACACGTGATAGTTCTTGGATCATTTATATCTCAAGTTGTTTAGATCTTTATATCTAGGATAATGATAACAATGAACATAAATGCATAGCAGAAATAGCATAAGAACATTGATACCATAACAAGGTTTTTCTTTATTAACACTTCATAGCTTATCCAGGTCATCTCTATCAAATTTCTTTAACATATCATCAAAAGTCTGATAAGCTTCTGTATGATCATTAACCCTGATAATCTTCCAATATTTTCTAGAGTCTTCAATGTAAACCTCCCAGTCTATGATTAGATATTTGACCTGTAAACATAGACTTCTTCCACTGGAACTTAATTTCTATAGCTCTTCTTCTAATAACTCCTTTTCCTTTTCTGCTGATTGTTCTTCACCTGAACCTAAAGCTTCTTTAATCTTCTGTTTTTTAGCAGTCTCTTCAAAAACTTCTTGACCTGCTCTTTTTAGTTTTTGAACCTCCAACTCAGAATTCATAGGCATAAAAGATTGAACTCTCCTCATAGTAGCTTCAAAAATTTCTTTAACTTGTACAAAGGAAAGTGACTTCAATTGCTTGATAGAGTTACCTCCTTCTTGGTTCTTGATGTAAGTTGACATGTAAGCCTTTTGTTGAGTAGGAGTCATTAGATCTTTGGTTAGCAAAGAACTTCTTTCTTTAATTGACAAGTTCCACAAGCTTCATAGGTAAATATTCTTCACTATATTTTTCACCTGTTGTAACTGTTGAACCAAACCTCTCCATGAGCACTAACCTTTGTATCAGTATCATCTTTAAACCTCCCTTGATCCTCAGCATCAATTTGAACCAGAGAAACCCCTGCATCCTGATCAATGTCTTTTATCATACTCCTCCACTATTTGGAAGTATCTTTTTTAGTAATCTCATCATCAGACACAACAATCTTGGCTCTTCTTCTTGCTTTGTTTAACTTGACTTCTTTCTCCAACCTTTTCACCTTCATAATGAGCATTATAAAAGCAGCCCCATATGTCAGTTTGGTTTGCATCAAGCCAGATTCCAAACTCTCTACTTTTTTGGACAATGTGGTACAAAGAACCGTCAATTCATGAAGTGTCATACTGCCCTTATCACTTTTAAGTGAGTGAACCCTTAGGAGAGGTGAATCATAGGGCAAGGTAGCAACCTTTTCTACAACATGGGTTGTTTGCATAGATGGTGGTGAAGTTGGTGGTTGTGAGGTAGATGGAGAACTGGTGGTTATGTAATGGGAGTCACTTTGGACTGTTGATCCTTGACCCTACAGATTGGGACCTTGAACAAGCATTGTTGGAAATAATGGAATGTCCACCATAGTGTATCCCTTAGAAGCCCTTCTCATATTGCTAAAGAGTTTGTGTGTAAGGGTAGGAGCAATATAAGTTCCTTTATAAGGTAGAAGCAGTCTCTTATTCTTGTTCAAAAAGATTTGAATAAATCTTAGATACATTAAAATTTTAGACTTACTATCTAAGTTTTTCATCATGCCTTCAAAAATCATTCTAGAAAAGTTAAAAGTCCTATTTGTGGCCAAGCAAATTATAGCAGTTGCTATATTGCTACTAAATTGTTCCTAAGAAGTTTTCTTAGGACTTAAACAATGAAGAATTGTATGAATTAAGAATCTCCATTGAGGGGAAAAGTGACCCTTTTGGAAGGTCAACTTGTTAGAGTTTGAAACATACCTCATAAGAGCAAGTTGCTTTCAGTATTAGGTAGAGTACTAATACCATCAAAATCTTCTAACTTGAGATGCCTCCTTATAGATGCTTCAGTTACAGTCTTAACTTTCCCATCAATGGTAGCAGTTATTTCTATTTCTCCATTCTCAGATGTGCTTGCAAAAGTAGTTTGCCAAAATTGTTAGATGAGTGAAACATGGATAGTAGGATTTTCAGTGAGAGCATACTTTATGTGACTTGCATTGAGAAAATCTACTATCTAGTGAAAATCTTCACTTCCCTCTGGTTTGAGTAAGTAAGCGACCATGTTGTGGGTATCACAGAAATCCAAATTAGCCATTAGTGATGAAGTTATGATAAGGGTTCTGGGTTTATGTTCGTTGATGAGAATATGAGAGTTTGGTAAAGTGAATTGAGATTTTATAGGGAGCGCTTAAGGTTTTGCTTTGACCGACTAAATAAGATTGAATCTTTTTCTCGAAGAAAACTTATAAGAGAAAGAAAGATCAAGAAATATCCAAATTATAGACCCCTATAAGCGAAGTTGTTGGCGGAAATATCTCAACGGCTATTTATTAATTAAGAAAATTCTGTTATGCCCCAAACAGTATTAACGGTTACACAGCAGTACTAACATTAGCCTACCAGTAGTAAGTAATGCCCAGCAGTACTAAGTTTCAGACTAACAGTACTAAATAATGCCCAACAGTACTAAGTAATGTGTAGCAGTATTAACTGTTGAGACACCGGGTTTAACCTCAATTATGTTCCAAAAAGTATTTCCATCACCAATCTTGATTCTCACAAGCTCTCTTTTTGTTTTTATTCTCACTTTATCTCTCAATTCTTTTTCTCACTTAATCACTCTGTCTGTTTTTTATTTCACAAATCTCTCTATTCTTTTGATCTCACCAATTTCTCTCTGTCTGTTTTGCTTTCTCTCAATTCTTTTAAGCTCACTAATTCAGACAGTTTTGTACAATGTTCCATCAATTCTATTAGTTTCATGCTGTCCTAGCCACTTCCAAGTGTGTTAACTCTTAAGAGAGGTAGATCATTGGACTATTTAGATGTAGTCTCAAACCTAGTTTGAGCATCTACACCCCCCAATTTGGTATCTTGGCACCTGGGACCACTATCTGAACCAGTTCCTTAAGGACTTTGCTCATTAAGTGTTGCCATGGATTGGGTCCTATTGATGTTACCACTGTCCTGCTCTGCTTCTAAGCTAGAAGCAGTAGTGGCAGCCATTTCCATTCTGTCACCCAACTCCTTATAGATAACCTCATCACCAACCTTTTTAGGGGGACCACTAGACTGATGTATCTTTGTGTCTTGACCTCTTTTGAGTTGCCTAGGTGTTTGATTCATCACACACTTTTGTTTGATGTTACATGTCCTTCCATCCATTCTTGACTGCGTATTGACATTAATAGCATCCCTTCAATTCAATACCAGATACTCAATATGCTTAGCTTGCAAATGTTAGTCCAAAACCAAGAATACACTATCCAAAGTATTTTCTTGTTTAACAGTATTAATTATGACTAACAGTTTTAACTAGCAGTCTAAAGTATAACCAGTAGTACTAATTATACTTAGCAGTACTAATTGACAAAACTAGTAGTACTAATTGACAAAGAGATTAAAATTCTAAGGATCTAGCATTCCAATACTTGCAACCAAGTACTGAAACCTTCCAACATCTAAAGATTTTGTAACTAAGTCTGCAAAATTGTGATCTGTATAGATTTTAATCACTTGAATTAACTTTTTATCATAGCAGTCTCTTATAAAATGGTATCTAATCTCAATGTGTTTTATTTTAGTATGTGAAACAGGATTCTTAACAATACATATAGTACTGTTATTGTCAATATTAATCATGGTGTGCATAAAATTATACCCATAATCTAGCATTTGATTCTGAATCCAGAGTACTTGCCTACAGCAACTAGCAGCAGCCACATATTCAGCTTCAGTAGAGGAGGTGGCAACCACATTTTGTTTCTTGCACTGCCACGATATCAATCTGCACCCTAGGAACTGACAACCTCCTGTTGTTGATTTCCTATCTAGGCTTGCTCTAGCATAGTCACTATCAGAATATGCCACTAGATCAAAGGGAGAATTTCTATGATACTAAAGGCCCAGTTTAGGTTGGCCTTTTAGATACCTAAAAATCCTTTTCATAACATGTGAGTGTGAAACTTTAGGTATAACTTGGAATCTGGCACATGCACATACTGCAAACATAATGTCTGGTCTAGATGATGTAAGATACATCAATGATCTAATCATTGATCTGTAGAGATGAACATCAACATCATCACCATCTGAGTCTTTGAGCAAAGGCTTTTATGTATCTATTGGGGTGCTAGCTGTCTTGACATCTGTGAAACCAAACTTCCTTAATATCTCAGCTACATATTTATCCTGACTGATAAATATCCCATCTTCTCTTTGCTTCACTTACAAAACTAAGAAGAAATTAAGTTCTCCCATAAAACTCATCTGAAACTTGTCATGCATCAGTTTTTCAAATTCAGTACATAGCTCCTTGTTTGTAGAGCCAAAGATAATGTCATCAACATAGACCTGTACAAGCAAAATATCTCCTTTTTGCTTCTTGCTAAATAAGGTCTGATCTATCTTTCCTCTTTAAAACCCATTGATCAATAAATACTTGGCCAAGGTTCCATATCAGGCTCTTGGAGCTTGATGCAAACCATACAGTGCTTTTACCACCTTGTAAACTTTGTCAGGATAGTCAGGATCTTCAAATCCTGGAGGTTGACATACATATACCTCCTCTTCATTTGTACCATAAAGGAAAGCACTCTTCACATCCATCTGATATACCATGAAGCCCATAAAGGAAGCATAAGCTAAGAACAGCCTTATTGCCTTAATTCTAGCCACAGGAGCAAAAACTTCATCATAATCTATACCTTCTTCTTGAGTATATCCTTGGGCAACTAGTCTTGCTTTGTTCCTTGTTACTATGCCTCTCTCATCTTTCTTGTTCCTGAATATCCATTTTCTACCAATTGCTCTCTTACCTTTAGGCAAATCCACCAGTATCTAAACCTTTTATAGTTTAAACTGTAAAAGCTCCTCCTGCCTGGGATAGGAAACAAGCAAATAGACAAGTATGAAGGTCTTCATGAGTTTTCTCTTCATAAACAACACTAATGAACCCATGCTCATTTGTATTCTATGTCATTCCCCTTGTTTGTACACCAGATTGTATATCACCAATCACATGATCAAGTGAATGATCTTTATGGATTCTTATATTTGGAGTAGTAGGAACTTGATATGAGGTAGTAAGGTTGCTCATATCCATTTCTGTTTCATCACCAAATAAATCAGCATGTGTGGCTTCAAGTGTAGCACTTCTTCCTAAAGAAAATATGTTAGATACATTTTGAGAGCGATTTGACCTTGTAGTAATAATTGTTGGACTAACAGTATTAATATTTAGACTACTAGTTTTAAAATTTACACTAGCAGTATTAATACTTGGCCCAACAGTATTAATATTTGGAGTATTGCTCTCAGGTCGCTCTTGATCACTAAATCTACTTTCTTTGGTTACACCTTCATCATCCTTCTTTTCAGCATTACTAGAAGGTTGTGGTTCGTCATCACTAGAATTATTTGAAGAAGAATCAAACATTGAACCATCTTTCCACAGTGGCATCACAATGTAGTCTTGGCTAAATTCAGTCTCCTTGCTAGTGTGACCTGCATCATTACATTCTTTTGAACCTACAAAATCATTAGAGTTTGTATCTGCAACAACTGGCACATAATTCATTGATTTTGTTAGACTATCAATATCAAACAGCCACTTTGGACCATCACCTGTAACAATAGGTTTATTCTCCAAGAACCTAATGTGCAAGTTTTCTTCTACTTTCCTGGTTCTAATGTTGTATACTCTAAAAGCCTTACTAGTCTCAATGGAGTTATCAACAAAAAAACCATATTAGATTTTCATCAAACTTGCCATATGCTCTAAGGTACTTTAGGTTGGTAAACATGGGGACACCCAAATGGTCTCATGAAGCTTAGAGCAGAAGTTCTACCTCTAAACAATTCATAAGGGGTCTTGTTATAAGTCTTAACTATAATTACCCTATTCTACGCATAACAATCAGTATTAACTGCTTCAGCCCAAAGTGTAGTAGGTAACTTAGAGTAGCTAACATGTTCTAGCAGGCATCAATAGTGTCCTTATTTCTCCTTTCAGCAACACCCTTTTTCTGGAGGAGTTTCGCTTCACTAAATTCCCTCTTAATGCCTTTCTTTTCACAAACTCAATTCATAACTCTATTCTTAAACTCTGTCTTATTGTCACATCTGATTATTTTTACTTTCTTATCAACTAGATTTTCTATCTCAGTTATAAAGTTCTTAAGGATGCCACTAGTCTCATCCTTAGAGGAAAAGAAACCCAAGGGAATATGTTATAATCATCAGAGCCCACAAGACAATATTTCTTCTTCATTTATCTGGCTCACAAAGTTGGACCAAACAAGTCAATATGCAACATGAATAAAGGTGAGTAATAGAGTTCTGATCCTGGGATAACAAGAGGCTTTGTGTATGTTTTCCCCTTAAGGCAAGGAAACACAAGTTTGGTACATTTTCAAAACGTTTTGCAGGTAATCCCCTCACATGATTATCATTAACCAGTTTATTTATAGTTTTAAAGTTTATATGACCAAGCCTCCTATGCCATAGCATTGATTCATCAAGTGTGGCCTTGCCAACAAGACAGGTAAAGCTCTCTTTTAGATAATATTTTTATTCAACCATTGTCACATGTAGTTCTTTTTAGGAACTTCATGTATAACCTGACTTTCATCAGGTTAATTAAAATCAGGAGACAAAACAAAACTTGCAGTGTCAGTAAAAAAGAACAATGTTCCTTTTTTTTTGTCACACATCTGTAAGCATTAAAAATGAGTTAAAAACTGTCCCTCCTTGACAAATTACACATTCTCAAATTATGCTAACAGTTTTTAAGAGTTCCTTTACCAGTAATTCTTCCTCCTCTGGCTCCTCCCCCAAAGGTAACATATCCTCCATCAAATTCCTTGAAGTCTGTGAGATAGGACATGTTGCCAGTCATGTGCCTAGAGCATCCACTATTAACATATCCTTGATCTTCCTTTTGTAGATGAACCTGCACATAAAAATAAGAAAATTAGTTTCCTTTGGGGACTCAAGCCATCACTGACTTGGATCTGCCTCGTGCATCAATATAATTTTGTCTCTTGAAAGTAATTGATGCACTGTTAAGTTTGGTAGGTCTCCAAACCCTACATGTTGAGGCCTTAACAGCATTAACCTGTTTTGCCCTGACAGCATTAACTACTGCTAAAGTTGACCTAGCAGTATTAACTGCTTTTGGATTAGCAGTATTAACTGCTTTTGGCTTAGCAGTATAAACATTTTCCTTAGCAGTATTAAATTTTTGGTTAAAGTTTTTGTTAGTTAATGTTGTTCTTGATTGATAGGGCCTCTTTACAGTTGATTGAGCTAATTTTGAAAAACATGACATTAGTCTAGCTCTATAAACTATAGTTTTGGGATGAGCAGTATTAACAGACCTTGTAGTATGAAGTGGTTTTAAGCTAGTTTTCATTAAAACTGCTCTGAGAGTCATGTTCCTGTGAGAGTTAGGGTGAGCCTTTTTAGCAGAATAGTTATAATTCACCCTTGTATAATTATTCCCATGTACCATCCTTTCCCTTTGATGGTAATTGCAGTGAGCCTGCACATGGTCAAAGCTTCCACAAACAAAACATGCTTTATTATACATCACAAAATCACCTCCTAGCGGTTGGGATTTAAGATTATTCTAGTTTTTTTGATTCCCCCTAGGTTTTTATGATATGTACATCTCTGCATACTTAACTGGTTTTCTAGCTGGTTTTTCTTATTGTTTAACAGATTCTATCTTAGTAGGAAAAACAGTTTGCTTCTCTTTTTCTGACACCAACTTCTCACCCAATAGGGCATCAAGAGTTTTCTTAACCTCATTAGAGGTATCTTTACAGACACTCTTACTGGCCTTAGGTCCATAGCCTTCAAACTCAGGTTGTTGGAACTCCTCAAGACCAGAGTGGGACAAATCAATAGTTGGGGATGCAAATAAGCCTGTAGGTGGAGGTGGAACAACATTATAGCTTACAAACCCCACACATTTTCTACTATTTTTAGATATTTAACTCCCTATTAATTTATTTAAGCTCTTAGAAGCATTTTCAAATTTGTTAATTTTAATCTGATTGCTCTCTTTTTCTTTCTTAAGCTTCTCTATCTCACTTTTAAAAGCATTGATTTCTGAGTCTTTAACTGAGGTGTCTCTTTTTAGAACAACAATTTTGTCACAAAACATAACCTCATTTTTCTTGTAAAAGACAAGTTGTTCTTCTACAGATGCTAAACCTCTTTTATAGGTAGCTAGATTAAACTCAGATTTATTAAACTCTACTCTTAAATTATCATATTGAGTTTTAAGAGTTTCAAAGCTTTTAAGACAGGTGTTAGTACAAGTTTTGTCATTATATACCTCTGAGTCTGAGAAAGCCATAAGAGCCATGTTGGTAGGTACTTCCTCATCTGCCATAAAGCTCCAATCAAAACTAGCTCCATCAATAGCCACCATATCTTTGAAGGAAGTTTCTTCCACATTCACAGTTCTTCTTGAGCTGTCTTGATTCCTGTTCCTATTATATTGATTCATAGGACCTCTTCATTCTCTTGCAAAATGTCCCATTTTATGACAGTTGAAACATTCTACCTTGGACTTGTCATATCCAACAGTATCACTCCTATTGATAGTGATCTTCTTACCAGTTCTCTGGAAATACCTTCTTGCTCTCATGCTCAGTAAAGCTAACCGCCATTTCAAATACATTTCTTCTAGGTCATCTTCATGGATTTGTTCAAGGTCTTCATGAACAAGTTGAGACTCGTTTGGTTGATTTGCCAAAAATGCATAGAGAAGTTGGCATCACTCAAGGTGGCTTTAGTACTCATCAAAGTACTATCAGTACTAACTAAAGAGTTGGCATATTACTAACTTGAACATTAACGTATTTAGCTCATTTTGTACTGCCAGGAGTTGATACAAAGGCCATATTTTGAGAAATTGAGTTTGAGCTTGATGTACCAGTTCTTTTGATCTTTGTTCAAATATCTTAAATTTGTTGTAGTGTTCATAAAGTTCATTATTTCTAGAATATGTTTTTTCTCAGACCATAACATGAATGTTCCATTCAGAAGGCTGTACTTCTTAAGAAATTTTAAATTCAACGATCTTATTGAGATAATGTTTTCCCTAAGATGGGCAAATGGCTAACAATTTTTTGATGCATGTTTAAAGATAGAATCAAGTACTCTATGCTTAGAGAGTTTACGTTATCTTAATTGCTTTATAGTGTCTTTTGAGTCTTCTTTGTGCTTCTTTACCGCCAAATTTTATTTGGATGGCAGCAAAATAGTCTTGGCATCCTTGTATTAATTAAAAGTCAATGAATGTTCCATTGGGAAGTGCCATCACAACCTTACTTCTTGCATTTTTACATCATTCTTTTTTGGGCCTTTCTCTTAATAGTAACAGGTCCTGGTATAATTGAAGTAGAAGTACCATAGCCATTTTGCTGTTACTTCATAATGTTAGTTTGAAAAGTTGCCATTCTCTATAAACATCCATAACGCTTAGGCTTGAATTGGAAAGTATTGGTTCTTATTAATGTGTCTCCTCATTCATATTCAACTTGCTTGAGAAAGTGGCAGTTTTGCTGCAGAATTGCTTTGTGTAGTTTCTAGATCTATCTTTTTGTAAAAAGGAGTTCTCTTGATTGTTTCTTCTTGATCAAAAAGTTCAGAAAATAGGCTCTGATACCAATTGTTGATCCCAACTTGATCTTGCAAACCCTGTAAAAAGCGTTAGTTGTAATTTGAATAAATTCAAGGCAATTATCGCTAAAAAACTGTGTTGATACTAAGAGTATGCGGAATCTACTCTTTAGTACTTGATGTATACTATGTTATATTTGTTGTGTTGCAGTAGAATGAATAGACAATGGAATATAACCAAATAGATTCAAATATTTGTATGATGAATTATACTGTGATACTCTGTCTAGTACTAGGGTTACAACTTTAAGCTATAAAGAAAGATTGTTTATGTGTTTCTTAAACCATAACCTAGGATCTCTTTTTATACTCAAGGAGTCTTTTAAATGATAACTCTGAATCTTCTAAAACATTAAGCTTATTGCATATCTTGCTTATATATATAGATATACACAAAATAACTAATTCATATTCTTTTAACTGTCTTTACTCCTCTTCTCAGTCCTTTTTTAATGCTGTTTCAGTCTTTCTTAGCAGTATATATCCTTCAGCAGTGTTAAGCTTAGTACTAGCAGTACTAACTTTATACCTACACAGTATAAAATTCTTCTTGTAGTACTAACTGTTTATACTGCATGTTATGACTTAAGCGTGTATCTACACTTTGAAGTGGCTGTACATGTCGTGCGAGTTTAATTCAACAAAAGTATTTTCAGCCATTGTACTATGCGAGCAAATCAATAGACTGAGGCTCAGGAGAATTTACTATCACTGAGAAGGAACTATGGCTGTCGGTTTTTATTTTGATAAATTAGGGCAATATCTCGTTCTTTTCCATATAATTAGTATACACGACCATTTGCTCTTTGATATCTTTTTCTCGAAACAATGATTCTAAACATCATTTCATTCTTTGGATATTCTCTACAAGTATTATATCATTGAGAATCAAGACAAGAAGGTGCTGAAAAAATCTAGTGTGGGTCACCTTGCCTGTATTGAAAAATCTTGAGATCTAAAGAACTCAATGAGGCGAAATTGCCTAGAGATCCAGGAAAAATGATCAGGTCATCCAACGTAATTTACTTAATTAAGCTCGCTAGTATGAATGTATTAACAAGTAAGCTAACCGGGCCGGTTTATAGAAAGTTCCAAGAAAACCGGCCGGCTCATGTCAGTATAGCTATATGACCTATCCTCACAATTGAGAGGGTAGAGGATTGAACTTTTTCTCACAATACAGTGTGTTTTTATATGCTGTTTGCATTCCATTCTCTTCTAGCTTTATCTCTTTAGTATCTTAAGTGTGTGTGAAATTAGGAACCTACAATTGGTATCAAGAGCCATGGGGTGATCTTGTAGGTTTTGTGTGCATTTTTGTTGCGTCGTTTAGTACCGAACATATAAAAAGTTTTTCACTTTTTGGGTGTTCAAAAATCATAAAGTTTACATTTTTAGCTTCTTATACACTTAGATTTGAGTTGTACATGGAAAAATCTAGCAAAAAAACAACAAAATGTTTGTATTTTTTGAGTATTTTTTTAGTTCGAAACACTTTTTTGTACCAAAATCGTTTATTTCAAATTTTTTTGTGTTTAAAATATAATGTTTGTATTTTAAGGTTCTAATAGGCTTATGATTGTAAAATAGGGGGTTTTTTTGTACAACATCATAATCAAAACAAAAAACGTCAAAATTTTCTTTCAGTGATTTTGAAAAAGTGGTTTTCCGAATTGTTTCTTACACTAGGTGAATTTACTTCTTGACAATTTTGCCAAGGACGGATTTTATACCATTACCTGGCGTATTTATTTCAATTACAATGGCGATTTATACACTGAATGTTTGCCCCTTGGTGTTTTATACCCTCTGTCACAGGCGATTTATACACTACAGTTTTGCCTAGCGATTTATACCACTTTCATTGGGAGATTTATTACATTTCTTGGGTGATTTTATACAGTTTTCTGGGCGATTCTTTAGCAAATGCTATTGGGCGATTTATACATTGTCTTTGGGCGATTTATACACTGCTGTTTTGCCTAGGCGATTTATACCATTTCTTCTAGGTGATTTATTCGGTTTTTTTCTTTGATTTGTAAAATCCCGTGAAATATTAACTTATCTCTCGTTTTTATTAAAGATTTGTAATAATCCCGTATAATTCAATACTTATCACTTAACATAAATTTCTTAATCATTGAATGATCAATATTTATGTTTTCATTTCAAACATCGAAACTTCAATTGAATCGTTAAATGATAATTCAACAAGAGGTGGTTGCATTATGCAAACAAATGCAAGACAAATGCAAGGAAAGTTGCATGGCATCTTTTTGATGCGTCATTAAATTCTCTAGGTCTTTCACTACTATGACTTAAAAAAAATAAAGGGAGGATTCGATCGGGCATTTGCGCACTCTTCGATCAAGATGTTTAGACGTTCATGGCACAATGTTACTAGATAGGATCAACTAGAAAAGAAACTTGCCTAAAGAGAATTTCAAGAATTGGATCTTTTAAAGCTTTTAAAAGTCCTCATGACACAGTTTTAGAGATCCTCAATACACGATCTATTTCAATATGATGATGGTCTAATGATACGCAAATACTTTTTTGCTTACACTCGAACCGATGTCTCAACAATTACGTGATTAACTGATCCAACAATGGCTGCTTAAACAGTTAATTGTTGAAAGTAAATCAACATATACAAAGAGTTTGACAAATGGGTGAATGACAGATAAGATGCAAACAAAACAGGGAAAGGTTTATTCAAGTAAAGCATTGGATGCTGGTTTGGTTGTTACAGTTAGCAATGGAACAGAATCAGAAAAGCATGTTACAAGCAGCAGATCCAGGAATGATACACATGCTGAGGATGCAGATATCAAACCAATGAATAACAAAGAGCCAATGGCTGAGGTACAAATGACTATTGTATATAATGTGCTTGCTAATGGACAACAGCATGCTGAGCAAAACGCAATTCAAAATTAAAGGAAAGGGGTTGACAGGTTGCCTATTGAAATATCAATTAAAAATTCTTGCTGATGATAGCTTTCAAATACAAATGATTTACAGTTATAAAAAGAATAGTTTACTATGAACTATCAAATAGATTTTACAAATTGAAAAAACAATTTTCTCTTTTGAAAAGTTCACATCTAAACAAAGAAGAATGTTTTAAAGTAACAACCATGTAAAATCAGGATGCTCCTGAGTTTCCTGAATTTTTTGAAATAAACAAATTGAAAGCTCAGCTACATGCAAAACCACACTAATTAGAAATTGAAGAAAAAATTAATAAATATACTTGAAACAAGTAATGAAGGTAAAGTTAAAAATGATATAGATGTAATGAAAATATTAAATCGAATTGGGAACATTGTGTGGCTAAATTACTGTGTAGAGAATGAGCAGTTGAAATAAAGGAAAATGCGCATTTGAATCTGACTTACAATGAAATCATATGATTCAATTAAAAAGACCGTGTCAGAATAAATTTACAATAGTGACTCTTTATTTCTCTATTAATCAAAAGTCTATCAAAAAATGCTGATTTAAAAGCTACAGGATTCAGGTTCTAGGTTTTTGACAAATGCAACATTAAAAACAAATTACAGGAATTAAAAGGAAATAGTGTGGATAATAAGTTTGCAAAGCATATATCTTGGGGGAAACTGCCTTTATAACCATCTAAAAACCATTAAGTTGTTAGTAAACCGATGCATTTAAGTCATGTAGACTGGAATTTCTAAACCATAGTTTTCCTTATATGTTGATGATGAAAACTGATTTGTCAAAATAGTCATTCTCATTATTTGCCTATATTGAAAGTATCTACTTTTATATAAAACCTCATCATGTGATTGCACCTAAATAACTCATTCTAGGAATAGTTAAAAAATGAATCGTATGGTTCTTTTTTTTTTTAATGATTTTGGCTAATATTAGTATTAGAGGAAGGTAGAAAAAAGGACAACACAAGAGAGACCTAGGAATCTTACCTGGGATTTGGCCTTTGGCTAGTATACACCACAACTCAAATGTGTGTACACCAAAACCTAGGAAATGTCTAGGAGTTTGCAGGTATCTATGAGTAGTTGTGTAACGTCAATGTTGTTCACCTCTAGTGAATCACCTCTAGGAAGTCTATTCCTTTTGTTCTTCAATCACTTTGTTTAATTCAACTGTCCAAAAATGTGCTTTAATGAAAATTATGATGCATGTGTAAAAATTTCCTTAAATGAGGTCAACTCAAGTGCTGAAAAAAACATTCATAGGACAACAATAAGATACAAACCGTAGAGAATATGGAGTAGTACAAAGATAACCGTTAGGCAGATCGCTGACAGGAATATCTTTTTAACTAATAAGTCTTCGTTGTGCAAAAGAATAAACAATGACTTAGATCTTGTCTAGGTGAAACCGCGAGTATAATTTTAAACACTGTTGGTCTAGGTGGGTTCAACAGGAAAGATTATTCACCTTACCACATCCAAGTTGACAGAAAACCACCATAGTTCAAAAAATATGGGAAGTTATCATTAACCTATATGAATGCGAACAAACTCTTAATATCAGTGCAAGTACTCTTAACTTAAGTGCATGTACATCTTTCAATCCTAAAAGGAAACACTTAGAGTTTGTTTTCTAAAAAAAGTGATATATCAGAAACCAAGGGTTTAAGGAATTTACATATGATGAACAAGAACTATGGCGTCTACAAACAACGCTTCAGGCCCCGCTCCTCAAAGAAAAGAATAGTGTACGCTTCAGTGCGCTTTATCTTCAAAACAAGAGAAATCTTCTTCTTTTCAACATTTTCATCAACTCATCTCTATATTTTCCGTATGCCGTTCAGTCATCATGTGGATTCAAGTAAATTATTACTGGTATTTTTAATTCACTTGTTTAATCAAAATTGGCAATTACATATGCAATTTTTGAAGGGGAGAATAGTGTATAAACATGAGTATTCAAATGGTCGCATGGCTTCTAAACAATTCAGGTTCGGACCTGGACTTTCAATTATGATTCCTGGAAAATCTGTTAGGACTCGTGCAAACCCTCCTTCTTCAAACACATTGTACACCTACAAATAATGATTCGGGGATATCTTGTTCCAACAATGTTGATGAGCTCTCAAATCTTCACAAGTGTTTTTCATCCAGTTCTGCAATTGCTGCTCAAAGTACTGCTGATCCAACCGGTTCAATATGTCAACTTCAATTGACCAAGACTGCACCATATTCAAGTATATACCATAACTCAAGAACAAAAACAATATCCAATTATCTCTCAAGGTGTTGAAGAATCCTCAAAAACACCACACTTTCATGATGATCCACTTCATGAAACTTTTCATAATGACTCAATTCTGCAAGGGATCGTATCTAATGTGCGCGGGAGGGAGGTTGAGGGGAAGGGGGTGGGGGGGTGGAGCATCCCACACTCTTTTTGATATCTTTTGGTAAAATAGACTAGATCATCATTAGCAATGTGATTGGACGTTCCTTCTCGACCAGTCTACACAAGAAAGCAACTTCAAACTGACAATATGTGGTGTTATTTCGATGCCTTTCTCACTTCAGTTGAAACCGATGTACTTATAAGGAAACTATGATCGAACCCTCCTAGATTGATGCATTGTAAGAAGAAATACATGAATTTGAGATACTGACAAGTATGGGTAATTTGTACCATGTAGGATCTTCGTATGTGGACATATCTAATGGGATATTTCAAGTCTAGAACGTGAGTTGTGGATGTGTACTTAAAAACATGGCTTGATTTGTTGCTAAAGGATACGACAAGAGGGAGGTTAAATATTTGAGGATATTCGTTTGAACCTGTTTCCAAAATTAGAAGCCATTCGTATCTCATTGCTAATGTTGCCACCTAAAAACATGACAATCTATCGATGGATGTCTGATTGTGGCATTGTGTGGTGTTTATTTTATGATTGTTCAGCTTTTAATTTATATTGCGGACTTAAGACCAAAAACAAATCTTTAATGGGAGTGTATCTAGGTCGGTGGTAGATTTGTGGTAGTAGGGTCTCGAACACTTGAATCGAGGTTAAATCTCTCTATTTATTATATTTTGTTCGGTTCATCTAATCTATGTGAATTCTATTCTAAGTCAAACTATTGCTAATTTATTTTTCTATGTTAGTTCTTATCACTAATTCTACACAGGTTAAAATATGGAGTTTCAGCCTGAGTGACTGGAACGGGTTTGGTTGGTGATTACACTCAATTTCAAAGATACTTTAACCACGCAAGGCAAAATTAACAAAACGATAAATTGTGCGGTTCGAGCCTTACTGATAGATAACTGTATTAGGCCATGATTAATCCCATTAGAAAAAGGGGGGGGTTGGGTTTTGTTAATTCAGTGCAATGATTACTTATTCGGGGAGAGGCGTTTCGTTTTAAAATTATGGGGGACTTCATCCTAAGATCTAGACACATTAATTATGTCATAATTAAAGCTTCCGCATAAAGCATCCTTATTAACATGATTTTAATCTATCTTAGGGATTTAAAGCTATGAGTGATCTTGTTAAAAACCCTAGTGATAATGATTTTCCCAACTTACTGCTTAATGCAATTTATACCACATAGTAGTCTAATTGTCCCAAACTATCCATTGGAATCAGAAACATTAATGTTGTAATCTGATTCACTATAGTCAACATGTTCAATAAAAACAAAGGCAGTTTCGGTTAATAGTTAAGCAGAGCGTATCCTTATATGATTTTTGAGGATAATTTTGTGATCCTATGATTCTAGATGTATAAATTATATAGGAGAGTTATCCTGGCATATAGGATTACTTGGTATTATCAACTAGAATTCCAGTTGAATGATTGGTCGGCATTCAAAAGCAACGGTAAAACATTAATAATATTGATAAACATTAACAGCGTACAAACGTTAAATTAATCACTCAAGTTATAAAATACCAACCATGCATGATCTTCTTAATAATGGCTAATACCGAGGTATAGCTTCAAACATCTTAATTAATACAGAGTAATTGTTTTAGCCAAGGTAAACTAACCGAGTTAACGGATTGATACCAAAAACTCAACGATTTACAAAAGTATAAGAAATTAAAATGTTGTCGACTATGGATTGGATTACGTTGAAATGAATCTTGTGCCCTTTTTCTCCTCTGAAAATCGACATTTATAGTTTAGGTATCGAGAATATGATTTAGCACACTTAAAACTCGTTTTTAAGTTTTCTATTTATACTGTCTGGAAGTCGGTTCGATACGGGCTATCCAAGGCATTGGATACGGCGTATTGGAGTTTCTTGGAGTAAGGACCACGTTTGATATCTTCCAGAACATTCACATACTATATCTTGAATACGGCGTATTGATCTTCTCTGGATACGGCGTATTGAGCTTGTTTCCTTTGTGGTCTTTGGTGAGTGCAGGCACAGATACGCCGTATCTTCCTTGATGGATACGGCGTATTGGTTGTCAGAATCATTAATCTTTAAAATATATTCGTTTAATCTCCAGATGTAAGCCTTTTGCTAATTCACCCAAGTACTCCTTAATTACTACAATTCTCAAATACTAAACGGAATTAAGTATACATTTCTTTGCATAATTATATAAAATGGGTTAAATACATGGGATAAATGATGCTATAAAATAGGCGTTATTTGATGTCATCACAATATCCCCCATTGAATCCCTACTTGTCCTAAGTAGGACTTTAGAAGTCTATAAAAATCGTATCACTAAGGATTATTTCCGTTAAATCATTTATTTGATCTATTCAGAAGTACTAAACCAAAATCCCACGAAATAGGAAGTGAAAACACTAATCACTCAACTCATCTAATGTGGTACATGAAACTAATTCGCTCAATTGCGCGGTCGTGACGAGTATTTTATCATAAGCTTGGCAAGGATACACATCTCCACCGCTAAAGCTAAGGAGTAACAAGTTTATAAAGGTAAATATGGGTTTGTATGATAAGGCTTAGGGTTGATTACTCTAACTAATCTTTATCGATACCAATATTCTAGGAGGGTGACAAATACCACACATACACACCCGTAACGACGGGATAGACACATATACCTGCTCACTCCCACCTCGAATAAGCTAAAGAGTAGGAATAGTAGAGTAATATAGGGTATGGATCTTCTAACTTCACCCCCCCACCACCCACCCCCCCAAATAGTAATAAACCAACAAGGCAGCGAAGCCATGCATAGTGGCCGTAACGACGGAATAGACATGCACGTCGATCACATCCTCATTCGGTAAAAAAACCATGGTTAAGTGATTAGGGAAAGGGAAATTAAATTGTGTTAATAATATTTACGAAACAAATAGAGTAAGTCTAAAATACAAGTTTGCCTAACATTTTTCTCGACCGTTACCATGATAAAGACACAACTATTTACAACATCTTAATCATAGATAAAAAACAACAACCTAAGTTGGCGTTCCTGTAACGGTAAACTTCCTAATCATCCCATACTTTACATACTTTACAAGGCAAGTGGCGATATCTTCCACTTTATACAATACTCTACATCGCCGATTTGTATCAACGAATAATCGATCCTTCGTGTAAATTCCTTCGGAAGTTGCGAAACGATTATCTTCAAACTTTCCTTCTTTTTTTGATTTTTCTAATTTTTTTTATTTTTTACTAACACTATACTACGAAACTCAGTGTAGTTTCACCATCTTCACGATCATAATAATTCCGGATAATTCCTTCGATAATTTTTCGTTCTTCGAACGTACCATTAATTGCGATGGTAGTAAAAATACATGAGTTTTGACTAAAATTTTTAAGAACATTCACTTTGCGATGTGCAATTTATTACAACGTCCAAAATAGACACAAAGACTCCAGGAAAATACAAATTTACATTTAAATAACTTGCACAACTGTAAAATAATATTATCTAACAGGGAGGCTAAGGTGTAAAGGTGTAACGAATAAATAATGGTTTTTTTCTCTCATTTCTGTAGTTTTAAAGGATGGCTCTATGGTTGTTCTAGGGGTATCTTACTCTTAAAGTGAGAGTAAACAAAGGGTTTATACGGGGGTTAACTAACCAGTATAGTTAGTTAATAAGCAACATGTATAAAGGAGATTTGGGTGTATTCTAAAATTTTACAAAGTTAAACAAGTTACATCAATATTATATCCATTGTTCTTATCACTGCGGTCTCGAATAGATATACCAAGCCAAGTTCTAAAGTCTACAACATCACTGGCACACTCATATTTTGTGGAATTTAGGTATCTGTTTGAAACGAATTAAAGGTTAATTCCTCACAATATCTAAACAAGGGGTTATTGTGTGCGGGTTTATGTTTAAAAGTAATTTTACAAAAGTATGCTTGATTAAAAATTTAAAGTTTGAGCATAATTTAAGCATTTTAGTGTGAAAATAGGACAAGTAAACATTATAATTCCATCCCCCACTTGAATTATACAACGTCCTCGTTGTATAGATAAAACATTAAATATGGGAATTTAAAAAGAATTAGAATGAGAAACTCCCTTGAGATTTTTTGGTAGATTATCCATGTTGAGTTTATAGCAAGATTGTGTTGAACAGCGGCTTGTAGTTTCAAGACATCAAAACACTTCAAGATCTCAAGTTTTGTAAATTCTCCACTAAGATTCGTGATATTTATTTCAACGGGGGGGGGTCTGTATAAAAACATAGAAATAGTGTTTTACTATCTTGGTACCTATGGTTAATTTAAAATTAAACTAAACACAAACTAATTCGGGTCAGTTTTGGTATAAGTCGTATTGCAGAACTGACAATAATGTTTTTAAAGTGCATAAAAAGTAAAGACTGATAACGTCCAGACAATAAATACGTCGTATGGTATGGAGTGGATACGACGTTATTGTGTTGGTAAGAAAGACTCAATAAATTTAAATATAACAATCTGGGTTGCTCTCACAGGAAGCACTTTTATTTACAGCAAAAGTTTTAAAGTTAGACTTTTCTTTAGCTTCCACACACTTGAAATCATCTCTCTTCTCAATTCCGTTATTCTTGTTTGGATACGATGCTTGTATCTAAAATGTACTCATGAGCTATGGTACTGACCTTACTGCCAGGCTTGATTCTATCATACACAAACAAGTCAAAATGTCATACCATGATATAGATACAAAAGATAAGCAGTTTTTAGGTACAACATGGTATAAATAATATAAATGTACATGAGATAGAAATAAAAGATAAGGATAGGGGGATCATAGATCTGGCTGCTGCTGGTCCTGCTGGGATGTAGAGGTGCTGGCCTTGCCAGTCCTCTGTCTAACCCTATGCCTCTGATACTCTCTCGGTGTCTTAGAATAGCTAGTATTGTCACACTCGCAAGGCTTCATCATTCG
The DNA here is from genome assembly GCA_026074375.1 of Tanacetum coccineum. Lineage (NCBI taxonomy): Eukaryota > Viridiplantae > Streptophyta > Magnoliopsida > Asterales > Asteraceae > Tanacetum > Tanacetum coccineum. The sequence goes on from BQNB010057951.1 coordinate 29,535, forward strand.
TGCGACGGTTATTGACAGCCCATGTATTGAATATGAAAATCACGAGCCTATCATATCACCTCGCCCTTCTTAGTCAATGCCCTACGAATCTCACGTATATCCTCCTCTAATTTGGCCATCCTATATGGTATAGTCTTGGCATCAGCTGGGGGTGGCGGTGGTGGTGGCTGTTGAGGTACCTGCACGGGTGCCAGATCAGCCTGGCCACCCTCATTAACAGCAGAAGCAGCCTTAGGGGCACCAGCCGCAGCAACCTACTGCCTCTCTGTCGGGGCTACCCAAGCCCATGTATCATTAACCTTCGTACCCATCAAAAAAGATCTGTAATCTCACCAGCTTAGCCATATCAATAACGGGAGTGCTGCATATTGGCAATAAATGTCAATCAATGATGTATCTCTTCAGTCAGGAGTCCAAAAATGCCAGCCATCGAGCTACAAATTGTACACCAGATATATGATTCCCCACTCATTCTACTGTATAAACAACCTATTGTATATAGCCAATAAAATAGGGGACGTTGCCATGACATGTCCATCCCTCTCAAGTAATATAGATCAGTTGCAGTCACCTTCTCAGGTACCTAACTCCTCCCAGCAATACTATAAGCAATCAACCTATGGCACAGCCTAAGAATCGGATCCCTAATCACCTCCAGACTGTGTAAGATGGGGATGTGCTAAGGAAATCTCCAGCAGATGAGATCTCAATCCAATAATCCCTTAGATCCCCCTTTCAGCCAAGTATCTAGCAAAATCAAGGGACTCTATCTCCTCCCCCGTATGTAATCCTAAGGCTCCATAAACTGCCTCTAGCTAGGCGCCTCTTAGATCCTCCTAACTGAATGTAAAGCCTCAGGAATGTCTAAATCCAGGATAGCCATCTACAACCTATATGTTTACTAAAAACTCCAAAATAAGCTCGTATACCAATGGCCCTCTGATATCAAATAGCCGCCTCCAGGCCCGACTAGTGAAAAAACTCAGTCCCTGAGCATCCCTATGCTCCATAAGCATCCCAGCACTCAACCCATCAGCCATCAAGTCTGGCAATCCCCCAAAATCAAATACGTGCACCCTATGCACCTCCCTTTGTATTATCTAGTTAAATCTTGACTCAAAATCTAATATACAGACATCTGTGTACTATATAGTCCCTCGTACCTTAGGTATTGGTGCTCTGATCACGTGGTGGATGAGACATATTTGCAAATCTAACGAGTACAAACACAAAGATAATAGAATTTTAATCATTATGTTATGGGGTGGATACGGGTATTCATAAACGGATACGTCGTTATAAGGATCAATTTGTTCAATACGACATATAGTGTTAGTCAATACGGGGTTTGGGTTTGATAACTCAGGGTTCCTATTTCTGTCAATAGGCCGTATTCATTTTACTGATACGTAGTTTTGGGGGTTTTAGATTTGGTAAACATTTGGCCAATACGCCGTATCCATGTAAGTGGATACGTCGTATTGCTCTACAATATAAAAACGAAAAGGAGGTTCCCTTTTTATCCATTTTGACCCATTTAGCAATTCCTAAAAACCACCAGTTTGTCTCATTTAGAGGGGGCAAAAGGGTCCTAAAAGCATAGCTCTACGGCATAACCCCTAATTTTACAAAACTGAATTCTAACTTAAACTAAATATGAAAAAATGAATGGAAATTTGAAAACGTGTTGTAGTAAATACCTTTTAGTGATGAATCAATAGATATAAAACACAGAGGAAGCGATTGATCGTCCAAGAATTTTCGCGGTAAAATAAAATTGGAGTGGTAAAAAGAGAGTGTGTGTGAAAAGCTTGATCCGGCGTATCAGTTGGGCTTTTATACCCAGACTCGATACGCCGTATTAGAGTTTGAGTAATACGCCGTATTGGCAAATTTTGTTGACTTAGTCGATCTTTTAAAAATAGTGGATACGCCGTATAGGTTTTAACCTAATACGCCGTATCCATCCTTGGAGACCAATTTTCCTAATTTAAATAAAGCAAAGAAAACATACTTTGGCCTCCGCAACATCCTTGTATAAACACCATCCTTATAACACCGTTTAGGGTCGAACGAAATGCCAAACGGCACATACGAATTCATAATGAGATAGAATAGCATTCTGTTTACGTAATAAATCTAAATCACGATATTTACTTTTAAGTGCATGACAAAACTTCTCGCTTTTAAGGTTTCAGTGATTTTATCGCAACTTGTTTCAAAAAGCATATTTGACGCTTGTGTAATTTCATTACCCCCCGAAGATTGTATTATATCGATCTCATTATCATCATTGTCTTTTTCTGACTTTAAATCATCGGAATGAATAATGTTGAAGGGTATTGATCATTAAGTCACAAACTTTTTTTCTTTTTCATCATATTCAGACAATGATGTTTCATCATTTAAGTCAAATTCATTGATATGTTGAGGGCTTTAAATCGACTCAGTTAATAAATCTGATTTAGATATTTAAGCATCATTGTAAACAATGGTTGGAAATTCATTATTAAAATCTTTAAAGAAGTCTAAATCATCAAAACAAATGACTGTAGGGACTCATAGTGTTAGATTTGAAGGCAAATCGACTTTTCATTATAATTTGAGGAATACGTTTTCATATCAGTGGTAGTAATATATGTTATACAGAAAACGAGTTTTTGTCAAAATTACATGTAATCTTCATTGTCAGAATCGTCAAACGAAATTCTAAAGTCAATTTCATTGTTAAGAGAACTTACCATGGGCTCACAAGAAAGTGTTTTTTCATATGATACCCCATCATTAAAGGCTATAGTTGGGAATTCGGTTTCAACGGATCTGAGGTCGTGAATGTCTTCATCATACCAGATCTTACCATACTTAGCAGTTTCCCAGTTAAACACTTTCCTACGTTTTTGAGCGAGGGGTTTTTTTTCCCGAGGCATGATGTAATTCCTCCTAGTAATGTTTGGATATCCATCCTGAAATTATTTACTGGCAAATATGTTAACATAAACCATTAGTCGTATTCAGTAACTGAATATGCCGTATAACACAAACAGAGTGAGCAAACTCAGCGGAAATATAAAATACTCTAAACTACACTATCCAAAGGTTAGATCTAATGTTTAAAAACCAGATAATATAAAATTAAAATTCAAGATTATTTTCACTCCCTGGCAGCGGCGCCAAAAACTTGATTGCGTCGTTATGTGGTGTTTATTTATGATAGTTCAAGTTTTAAATTTATATTTTACCGACTTAACCAAAAACAACACTTTAACGGGCAGTGTACCTGGTCGGTGGTAGATTTGTGGTAAGTAGGGGTACGACACTTAAAGCGAGATAATCTCGTTCAGTTGATTGTATTTAATGCTGAAAATACGGAATTAAATATTTTTCGATCTTCTACGTTTTATTAATACAGAAATGTAAAAACGATTAATAAAAAATTATTCGTAAACAAGTAATTAGTAGTAAATTTTCATTTCAAAATTTTAATCACTTAAAGGTATGAATAAACATATGTTATGCTTTTTTGGTCAAAGATTTTTATTAATCTTAACTTTTTTATAAAAATGTCACAAACATTTTTATAAATTTTACAAAAACATTTTTGGATTTAAAAGAAATGTTTTAATCAAATAAATATTTTGAATTCAAATTTTCTACCTAAAAACGGGCTAGAAAATCATTCCAGAATAAACTATCCTCCAGAAAAGATAAAAGGGTAGAGTCTGGCTGGGAGGCCCCCTTAACTATTTAGGGACCGACCCCTTTTTAAGGGGACTCGCCCAGACAACATAAACCTAGGCTCACGCTGGTTATAAATAATGGAACTATTTCCACACTGTTTTTCTCACCTTTTGCACACACTTTCTTTCTGTTCTAAATTAGTTTATACTTTCCTTTCTTTCCTTTGATCATTTAGTCATAAAGCCTTGTTTCCAAGTGATCCAAGCTTTAATCCTCAAGTTCAAGAGAAGAATACCTCCTATCATCAAGTGAAGAAGTATTATAGCTTAGTGTGTGTCCTTGCAACCTTGTTGCAATTATTATCATATCTTGTAAATCATTTGTGTATATTGTGAAGGTGTGTATCGTAGTTGTGTATACTAAGTAGATTGTGGTGATCATTGTAAGTATAGATAGATCGGGTTGATCTTAGTAGGTAGTGTTTGATTGGTGTGATCAAGGTAGTGTTTAGTTAAAGTAAGGTTGTGAAGAAAAGTATATAAAGGTTTGGTGATCGTAAAGAGTTTAGATAGATCGGGGTGATCGTGTTAGTGTCTTGGTGAAGTGAAGTCTTGATAGTGCAGTTAGTATTTTAGTCCTCAAAATACAAAAGTTGTGATAGATTGGTTCTAGCTAGGATTAGAACTCGACATTTGGATTAGTGTCAGAAATTGGTGTAAGCTTTAGTTGTGTACGGTTTTCTCCGCCTAAAGGGAGCTTGTTGACATAGTGAAGAAAACTCTCGAGTTTGGTGCTCGGGGAGTGGAGTAGGGTGAAGAGGTGCTTCGTTACCGAACCATTATAAATCCTTATGTTATGGTTTGATCTTTCTTACTCTTATCTCTTGTCTTGCATATTCATTTCATATCTTGTTATCACTTATTTATTTAGTTCTATTGTTCATATTGTGTAAATATTGAATTCACATAAAGTCGAATCTAAGTTTTTATAAACAAACCATACATTAAATTAAAAAGCGGTAAACTATTCAACCCCCCTTCTAATTTTCCACAATTGGTATCAAGAGCCAGGTCAAACAAGATTTTAAAATAAACTGTATTTTAAAACATGAATCGATCTATGGAACCAGAAAAATATTTAGAAGGGCAATTTATGCAAAGACCACCACTATTTGAAAGTGATGGATTTTATTTATTAGAAAAATAGATTCGAAACTTATGTGAAATCAAAAGATCTAAATCTTTGGCATGTTATTACCTATGGTGATTTTCCTCCCATTCAAAATAATCCCTAAACTAAAAAGGATGAAATTGTTACATTTGATAAACAAAGCGATGATCTTAAAAGTAAACTTGCTAAAAATATGAAGCTAAAATGGTTGATTTATTAATGCATTACCACGTAAAGAATATGAAGAAGAGATTTTTATATGTCAACCGCAAAAATAGGATACTATTAATCACTCACCAAGGTAATAGTCAAGTCAAGATAATAAAATAGATCTCCTTGTTCAAAACAATATGAACAATTTTCGATTTGGAAAGAGGATTCGTAGTTAATGCTTTTTGATAGATTTAATATTATTATTACTAATATAAAAGCACTTGATGAACGTTTTTATTGCAAGAATTATGTAGAATTTATTGGGCACTTTCATCCTAAAATGTGCGCCGCAACAGTTACGGTATTGAGTATCAAAGAATTTAACATCTCTATCACTTGATGAACTTATTGAAAATGAAAGTTTATGGAAGTGATAATTAAAGTAGATTCTGAAATGGTCAAAAGGCAGAGAGAACAAAATAGATCTGTTGCTTTGAGGCCAATAAGGAATCAAAGTGATGAAGATAGCTCGAATTCCGATAGTGAAGACGAAGAATACGCCATGGACGTAAAAGAATTCAAGAAATTTTTCAAAAGACGAGGAAGATTTTTAAGATAACCACGAGACGAAAGAAAGTCATTTCAAAGAAGTAGAAGTGACAAAGATGGTAAAAGTGAAAGAAAATGCTTTAGATGTGGAGATCCAAATCATTTCATCAGAGAATGTCCAAAGTCGTCAAGAAGCAATAATCAAAAAGCTTTCATTGGAGGAGCATGGAGTGATAGTGGCGAAGATGAGGAAGAAAAGGCTAAAGACGAAACTTGTCTTGTAGCTCAAGCATCAAATGAAATATGCTTAGGAATAAACTTAGAGCCCGACGAATGGATTAAAGATAGTGGATGCTCGAAGCATATGACGGGTAACCGAAAATTGTTTTCTACATACAAAGCGTATAACGGAGGGAACGTCATTTTCGGAAGCAATTTATGAGGCAACATCATAGGCAAAGGTACGATTTCTCATGACTCCCTGATTATTGAAAATGTTGAGGCAGTCACGTAGATAATCTAAAATTTAATTTGCTTAGTATTGGTCAAATATGTGATAATAAATGCAAAGTAGTATTTACCGAACATGATAGCGAAATAATCAAAGACGAAAAGGTCATAGGTAGAGGAATTAGAAAAAGAGGACTATATGTGATGAAATTAGGAAATAAACCGGAAGATAAAATATGTCTTGCAACTTTAGACGAAAACTCCACTTTATGGCATAGGAGATTAGGTCACGCAAATATGCAATTAATTCAATCATTGGCTTCTAAGGAATTAGTTAGAAATCTACCTAAGCTTAAATTTGACCGACATTTTTGTGACGCTTGCAAAATTAGAAAGCAAGCTCATGCTAGTCACAAAGCCAAAAATATAGTATCAACAACTAGATGCTTAGAATTATTACACATGGACTTATTTGGCCCATCCGCCGTACGAAGTTATGGAGGAAATCGTTATACCTTAGTAATTGTAGATGACTATTCTCGATATACATGGACTAGATTTTTAGAAAATAAAACCGAAGCATTCGGTGAGTTTGAAATATTTAGTAAAATGATTCAAAATAAATTAGGATGTTCCATAGTGTCAATTAGATCGGATCATGGTCGGGAATTTGATAATGATGTACAATTCGGAAACTATTGTGAGTTAAACGGAATTTCTCACAATTTCTCCGCTCCTCGTACTCCACAATCAAATGGGGTAGTAGAAAGAAAGAACCGTACCCTACAAGAAATGAGTAGAACCATGTTAAATGAACAATCTATTCCACAAAAATTTTGGTGTAATGCGGTCGATACATCAACCTACATAATAAATAGAATCTCCATTAGACATATTTTAGGAAAAACCCCATACGAGTTATTAAGAGGAAGAAAACCAAACCTAAACTATTTCAAAGTATTTGGAAGTAAATGCTTCATTCTTAATACAAAGGACTACCTCACCAAGTTCGACCCAAAGTCATATGAAGGTGTTTTCTTAGGATACTCTCAAAATAGCAAAGCCTATATAATTCTTAACAAACATACAATGAAAGTCGAAGAATCCTTAAATGTGACATTCGATGAAACTCCTCCCCCGTCTAAAACATCACCTTTGGAGGATGATGATTTAGTCGAAGAAGAAGCCATTGAGGTTAGTAAAACAAGACCTTTAGAAAATAATCTCGAAGATAACTCTTTAGAAAATAATGAAATTATAAACATAAAGGAATCTAAAAGTCATCCATTAGAAAATGTTATAGGTAATTTAAATCAAAGAACTCTTAGATCACAAGCCCAAGACAAAAGTAATTTCTTTTGTTTTCTTTCAACCATAGAACCTAAAAATATAAATGAAGCACTAAAAGATGAAAGTTGGGTAATTGCTATGCAAGAAGAATTAAACCAATTCGTATCAAATGACGTTTGGGAATTAGTCCCAAATCCTATGGATACGACCATAATTGGAACTAAATGGATATTTAGAAATAAGCTTGACGAAAATGGTGTTGTATCTAGAAACAAAGCTAGGCTAGTTGCCCAAGGTTATAATCAACAAGAAGGAATTGATTATGACGAAACTTATGCACCCGTAGCTAGATTAGAATCCATAAGAATATTGTTAGCTTATGCGTGCGCTCTAGACTTCAAATTATTTCAAATGGATGTAAAGAGTGCATTCCTTAACGGTTTTATCAATGAGGAGGTTTACGTGGCACAACCTCCGGGATTCATTGACTTCGCAAAACCTAATCCGTCATATGTAATATATACGTAATATATTGCATGCTTTGCTTTTACCTTTCGATTTATATTATTTAACCAACCACCAAACTATTACAACTTGAAATCTAAATCTTTTATCAACGTGTTGCGTTGATGTAATCATCCATCGGAAAACCCAAATACATCATCCTAAATTAGTGGGACATAGCCGTTAAGATAAACCGCAACTTCTTAGTCGAGCTATTCTGGTTTCCGTTATGTTTTGCCTAATATTTGCATTCCTGCCAATTGTTCTGCAACATCAAGGTGCGTTTATAGCCCCTCTTTCACTTGTTTTAGATTTACTTTACAAATCTCGAGGGAGAATACATGTTCGTTGCAACTTGTTTACACATTCATTTACAATCTCTTTTACATACTTGATTGCATACTTGATTTTGTAACTTGGTTACCATTTATATAATCGTTTACATGAACATTTACAAACTCATTTACATGATTGATTACAAACTCGGTTACATGATTGTTTACAAACTCATTTGCATGGTTGATTACAAACTCGTTACGTACTCATTACAAGCATGTTTACAAATTTGTTACACACTCATTTTCAAATCTAGCGGTGAGATACACTACTTGTTTTCACTTATGGACGCAACAACTTTACTTTGATTCAAAT
>BQNB010057952.1:0-37979 GCA_026074375.1 Tanacetum coccineum
AACAGATACATTTAGGTCAACACTACGGTTTGACCAACCTGCTCAAGTCATGGTTGTCACAGTTCATACCAGTCCACGCCATTCTCATTTTTTTTAAAATATATCCGTTAGGGGGAACGGATTTTTGAAATTTAAACTCTCAAAAATCTCATTTTTACCCCTTAAAAATCCTATAAATATCTCATTATTATTTCATATTTCACACACACTTCCAATATATTTTATAACACACACATTTCTACTTCTCTTATTTTTTTTCTCCAAAAAATGAATCCCAACCCAAATTGGATCTCGGGTATGCTAAACGACCCAACCAACAAAATTTCGGGGTCGTCTTCGAATCCGAACAACAATCCGGGCTCCTCCACTCAACCTCCATATAACCAAATGCCTTATTATCCCAATGTCCAAACCCCATTTGTTAATCCCGACGAATTGTCGTTATTTAATCTATGGAAAATGCAACAACAAATGAGGTTTAACCAATATTCTCAACAACAACAAAAAAACCAATCCGACCACCAATCCTTTAACTTAATCGATGAAACCGAAGACGAGAACGAAGAGGAGCCGATCCCGATCCTGACCCCGACCCCGACGTCGAAGAAGTCGAACCGTGACGCACGTATGAAGGCGAAGGCCAAAAAAACCAAAGATACCGAATCACAAGTCAAAATCAAGAAATGTGCTCGAAATGTGTAGACCCAAAACGAGGAGTTGCTTTTGGCAGAAAGTTTCATTCAAATTTCCGAGGATCCAAAAACTGGTTGTGATCAACAAAAAGATACATTTTGGTATAAAATACTCGACGTGTACAATACCGAAGCCAAGAGACGCGGTTTTATTGAGCGTACCAAGAACATGATGACGGGAAAGTAGACTCCAATGAATGCAAGCATTCAAAATTTTAATCAATTGGTGGCGGAAACGCTTGCACATAGTGGGGAGAACGATGAAAATTAGATAACGAGGGTGAAAATTTTGTACAAAACTCACGTGGGTACTGAGTTTAAGCACAAGAGTGCTTGGCTTTTTTTGAAAGGCAAACACAAGTGGACAAACCCCGAATCAACAAACGCAAGAAGCTATCGTTTTCGTGTTACCGACGAAGAGCCTGAGCATTTTAGAGATGATGCGTTGCCTCGGCCACCCGGGTTACAACGAATTGCTAAAAGTCAACGTTCTGGTTCTAACTCGACCGCTAGCTCCGGTTCTAACCCGTTGATGTATCAAAAATTCATTAAAGAACAATACGAGTTAGACCGCAAAGCAAAAATGGAGGTGATTGCGCAAGAGAGCGAAGAGCGAAGGATGTTAATCCATTCTCAAAGGATTACGGAGGACATGAAAGTGCTATAAATCGACACCCGCAGGATGGATCCGGCCGACGCCGTTATCATCAACGCCCAAAAGGCACGAATCCGGGTTGCATATCCATCAACAAACTAGTCGGCACCGTTAAATTTATATTTTTTTATTATGTCTTTTAATTTATGTCTTTTTTTAATGTAATGTTTTTTTAATGAATTTAATTTTAGTTATAATATGTTTATTTTAAACAATATGTGAAATAAAAAAACAAAAAAATAAAAATAAAAAAATAGAACGGCACCAGAAATTGTGGTGCCAACCAATGCCCCAGCAAATGTGATAATAATAATAATAATAATAATAATAATAATAATGTTTTACGGAAATTGTTTTTAAAACACCCGTGATCCAAGTAATGCGGTCACACAACCAACTTGTGTCGTCTCGACACTACTCATCATTATCTGGCTGCTGCTGCTGCTGCTGATACTGCGGTGGCTGAGGTGGGTACTGCTGATAATACTGATCATACTGTGGCTGAGCATAACCAGGTGGGTTGTAGGCTCCACCCAACTGAATATCGTACATGCCATCCATGTGCTCAAACACTCCATTGTACATGTCCCAGTGATAAGACTGCCTATAAGACATCCTCCTGACGTATCTCTATACTACCCATCCTATCATACAAGTCCTGCATCGATGCTCTCGGGGGTCTAGGAATAGCAACTCTAGGTACACCCGGTTGTGGATCCTCAAGAATTAGTCTACCCTCAAAGTCGATCAACTCTCTCAGTGTAGTCGTATCCAAATCTTTATAATAAATCAGAACACTCAAACTCCTTATCACCTCATCACTTAACATCCTTGCCTTCCTAGCAAGCTTCGTGATAAACTGTCCACAGCAAATCTGACTTTCCTTATGAGTGCCAGCTCCTTTTCTCTTTATCCACCTAACAATCAACCAAGCAAAATTCGCATACCCATTTTGGTGCCTAGCATCAAACATAATCAATAGCCACAAATCATTTTTCTGAATTTTGTCATACCCAGTCGTCCTCTAACACAAGCCATAAGTGATCATTTTGTGTACCACCCTCAAAATTGGGTTTTTAGATAGTAGAAGCATGACTCCTAGACAAACTAAGGTTCTCCTCTCGACTGATGCTTAACCAATACTCTTGAGCGTTAAAATGCTCATCACTACGCAAGCCACCTTGAAAATACACATCAAAACCTTCCTCATCAAGCTCATCAACATGATATAATCCTAATCTCCTAGCGAACTCCAACAAGGTCAAATTGTGAGCACAACCACCAAGTCTAAACTTGATGATCTTCTTGGTTTGCAATTCATCATCAGCACAAACTTTATCAAATTCATAGGTTGAATAGAACTCGTGGCAAAGCTCTGAATAAATTGGTTCATTAATGTTAAAAGCTCTAATCCACGCCACATAAGTAAATATTTCTTTATTAGTTCTAGCCTCACGCAACCTAATCCTCAACATTTCATCGATTTCTTCATCATACCCCATTCTATGTAGTATATCCTAATTCACGACACACGACGAGTAAACATGTCTAGGGAGCAAGTGGGCTAATTTAGTGTTATACCTAGACTTCGCCTCTCTAGTGCAACCTTCCCATAATAAGAATTCATGATGAACTTGTGGAAGCAATACCTCTTCTACGGTTTCGTATTGTCTAGAGCGTTTGGGTCTTGATGGTCCGGTTTCATCATCGTTTCCTCCCATAGTCTACACATAAAAAACAATCAACAATATAATATATAGTTATGTTAGAAATGATTTGGTATAAATGGTCAAGGTTTTGATGGTTTTGCAAACGTTCTGTGATTTCTGATGTAAAATGTGTGGCGCACTTCATAGAAGTGCGGCGTACTTCCTGGAGAATTAGCGAAGTGCGACGGTTTTATCCTAAAACCGGCATACTTTCTGGGCTGGTAAAATATTTTCAAATTTTTTTATGCTTTTTCAACAATTTATTTTTAAAGATAAATTCATAATATGAACAGTATTTTTAGATTTATCATTATTTCAAACATGCATTTGATAAATAACTCCTAAATATCATAATTCGATTGGTTAATTGTTCATATCAAACATGGATTTGATTTCCCCTAATCTAATTAAAAACAACCCTAATGAATAAGAAATTGAATATATTGACAAGAAACAAATTAAAGGAGTGATATTAACATACCCTAGGCATGATTAAAGACTTGATGGATTGATCTTTTGAAATTTTCCTTTATTTTGTGAAGAAACCCGAACGTTTTTTGGACTGTGTGTAGTTTTATAAGATTGTAAAATCTTGTTTTTGTAATTTTTAATAATATAAAACCGCCACAAAGGTGCGATGCACTTTTAAAAGGGTCGGTGTACTTCCCTTTTTTCAGAAATTATATGTTTTTTATATTATAATATATATATATAAATATATAATATATAATATATAAAAATATATAAATATAAAATAGATACATATATATACACACACATATATATATATATTACACAATATATATATATGAATAACACACATATATATTATATAACACACACACACACATATATATATCTATTATATATATATATAAATATATATATATATATATAAATATATATAATATATATATATATATATATATAAATATATAATAATATAAAATATATATATATATATTATTATAAAATATATATATATAAAGGGCGCGGTACTTCCCGTTTTTAACTAGATAATTAATATGTTTATATATATTATAAATAAAAATATAAATATATATATAAATAATATATAACAACACTATTACAAACTTATCTTGCACATTTCATAATTTAAACACAATTATAACATAAACTTTCAATCCATCAAACTGACTTAATATTAATACTTATCATTTATCGGACTAATGTCCATACATCAAGTGTAATCCCTTATGGATTTATACAAATGATTTTATCTTTGACTCAACAAGAAAAAGTAAAAATAGTTTTAGGAGTAAATGAATTTCCCTCCTTTATTCCTACTCAATCCACCACTTCACTCAATGAACTAGTTGGGTGACATAATGTCACTCAACTTATGATATTTTTCTTGGTTGCGAACCTCTGCACATAAATATTCCCATATGGGTCAGTCAACCTTATCTCAGTACGCCACTGACCTGTTGCTTCCTTTTCTTTAGTATAACAACCTTTGTAATCAGGTTTCCAGTCAACGCGTTGCAACGGTACAAGTAATTAACCAAGGAAACTAACGGCCTTTTTCCAAACACTAATCATTTAGAATGGGTTGATAACTGCTTGTAGGGCTAACGATCGCTCAGTTGGATCGTTACAATTCAGATATGCTGCTGGTTTTGTGCCATTTCATTGGTGTTCCAAACTTGTTTCTCTTAATCTCATACTCTTCTTCGTCACCGCCATCGCTTTCTGTAGTTCTTAGAACATCGGATCGTGCGGCACGGAAAGTTTGATGACAAATTCCATCAAAAGTTAAGAAAAGTCTTTCTGGGGTATTAACTATGCCACCAACTGTATACAGGAATCCCCGGCCAACTACTATCGGTGCCTCTCGGTCGATTGGTATATCCAAGATCAGAAACTTAACAATCAGGGTGGTGACCCCCACTTGACAAAGAACATTCGTAAGTATTCCCATAGCTTCTGCCTGGGTATAATTAATCATTGTGATCCCTCTATCAACCTTTTTTATCTCTTCTCTCCCTAACTTCTTATAAATTCGATAAGGCATGGTATTGATATCCGAATCAGTGTCGGCCAATGCATTTTCATTAACCTGGCCCTCAATTCTGATAGGAAATATACATGCTCCAGGATCATCTTTTTTTTTAACGCTTCACCTTTGACTTTATTTATTGCTTTTTCCTCTTCTTCCTCAGTCATTCCATCTAATTCTGTAACACCCCCATTTTGATAATATAGCAGCGGAAGCTAATCTGGGGTATTACTTCATGAATCACAGACACAATCATAGAAAACGACTCAAAAGAGACGTTTTTAAAAAATACGTTATCATTCATTTAAAATCAGAGTTTTACAAAGGCAGATCCCAAAATCTAGAAACATAAAATGTGAATGATAACAAGTTTTAGCCATCTTCAAGTCCATGCCACTCCATGCCATAAGTTGCTCAAATACCTGAGATAAACATGCATAAAAAGGGTCAACATAAAGGTTGAGTGAAATTCATAGGTTTGAAATGTAATAGTTGAATTCAAGTTATAATGGAAATATTGGCATTGCAGGGACAATTATCATGGAGAACATTTATTCATATGGAGAACAGTATTATCATGTAAAACAGTTGAATATTATATGGTTGAATGCAAGTTTAATAGTGATTGAGCTACGTTGTTATACACCCATTATTGGTAATAATTGCAACGAATATAATTATCATGGAAAAATGGTAACATTATTATTACACCTAAGCTCATGACATCAACACATTAACAGGGAAGATCACCGTAGTGATATTGGTTAGGGACAGATGTCCCCATGGAAAAGGTAACTTGCCAAGGTTACCTATTAGGACAAATATAGTACGTTTGGCTACCCGATGAATGGGCATACCAACGGGAGGCGTCACCCCCAATAGATCTATTCACAATATTCGCGTTCACTCACAATGCAAGTAATTAATGATTCATGATATATAAATAATAGCACTGGAAGCTACTTAGGCAATAATATATCTGGATAGCATACAGTTGGAAAAACACTTGCATTCATGGTTTATATCAGGTATCACAGGTTTATAAAGTATTCAAAAGATTGAAATGTGGGGGGTTATGTATCATTAAGTACTTTAAAAAAATGTAATTCACATGTGTTATAAGATAAACGAGTATGTAAAAGAGTTTGCAACAAGCATGTATCCCCCTCGCGGGTTTATAAAACATGTAAATAAGTAAAGGCAAGGTTATGAACTTCACCTTAACAGGGATATCTGATTAACGGCAAAAGTATACCAAAGAAAAGGCGTCTGTATGGTAGTACGACGTTATCTACTCGGGCGGAAAGTATATCAACTTAAAAGGAAGAAGCTTCGTTACGTAACCTAGGATAATATGTCGAGTCTTAGGAAGATTGTACTCTAGAACTTTGATTCTAAGAGTTTAATATTGTTATAAGTTTGATTGGAGAGTTTGGATTTATTATTTTATCACCTGTTGGGCCATCATAATTCAGAAGTATCAATAAAACGTTTGTGTGAGGAGCTAGGGCACTTTAAATCATAAAACCAAATCTCAGTCTGAATTAGAATGTATATATCTAGATGAAACCCCTCTTAATATGGGGTATGCTCCTGAGTATTGTGATACGATTATTATAGGTTAGAACGCGTTTTGATCAATTTCTGAAAATGATAAGCTCGAACAAGCGTTAATTAAAGTTATGTCTTATATTGTTTTGACGTGTTTTTATACTTTTCAAAAGTTAACATTTTAGACCTTAAGATAAGAAAATGTTCAAAATATACGCTTCGGAGTTTGCACTTATGAGTTTTGTCCTTCAAGTTTAAAAGATGGACAATGTAAACCTTGGCACTTTGGAAAGTGAACATAATAGACCCCTATAGGTATAACTTTTGAAATATGGCAAACATAGTCATTTAGTTATAGTTTCAGGAATAAGTTTCGATATATACCCCTTGCATGGAAATACTTTTGCTAAAACAAGTCCAAAATGCCATGCAAGCATATTTTAAGTTTCTAAATGATATTTTTAGGTAATAGCTTATTAATATAAGCTAAAATATGATAGATGTATCGTACGAAAGTTAATATAATGATTCGTTAAGCTAGGAAACCAAACGGGTCATATTAGGGTTTAAATGAACCGCTGCGGGTTTTTAAATGTTCAAATTCATTCAAGGACTTGATAAACGTTGTTATATATTAACATGAGTTAAACTTATTAGGATTAGATTATAACAATTTTTAAACCATTATAACATTTAAGTTTTTAGGAAAAACATAAAAATTAGGGTTTCGGGTTTACGAGTGTTGGATCAAAATGGAAAATGATTATATGAATTGAGTTATAAAACTTTAACAAGAGTATATTTAGCATCATATGAACATTATAAGAGTGTAGGAGCAGGTATGAAGACCATAGAACTTGGGTTTGAGCTTATAGCTTGGAAATGGGTCGAGATCAGGACTTTTATTCTTTGTACGCCCGAGTATATCGATCTGGTTCATGGCATTCAAAGCTTCTCTTCGATTCTTGTTCTTGGGATCTACATTTAGGACCTTATTGAGCAAAGGAATTGTTTCCTCTAAATGGGGTTATAGAAAGAAGAAGTAGGGGATGAGTTGAAATGAAGTATAGTGCTCCCATTTATAGTATTAGCAACCCTTAGAGGCCAAGAAAACTTAGTGATCAGGTTAGGACACATGGGAGGTTATGTGGAGAGGCTAGGGGCTGAGTTGGAGGAGCTATAGATGTGTTGGCAAAGATAGAAAATAGTATTGAAGGTGTTTGTGGCTTAAACTCAGCCGCGGCTGATTATGGTGCAAAATAGGGTGATGTGGTTTTATTTTTGGCCACGAAATGGTTCAAGTAGGTGGTTAAGCTACTTATGGATGAAGGAGGTATGTCATGGAGGTGCTTGATTGCATGGTTAGTGTTTTAAATGGGCCAAATGGAGAAAAAGGTGTCGCGGGTCAGATTTGAATTCGATTAGGGTTTTCTTGCTTAGATTTTCAAATCTACTTTCACAATCTGCTCACATCCTTCATCCATTCATTTTGCGAATATACTTGATTAGTAACGATGGATTAATGATTATTAAGTTTATATTATGAGTTTACAACATTATTGGATTAGTGGTTCTAGTTTTAAAATAGATAAAATGATAAATGGGTCATAAATGCTAGAAAGGTGTACCAAGTTCATAAGGTCGTTTTAGGGTTTTTAAGCTTCCAATTAGAGTACACTTATGTTAGTATGATAGATTAGGGATTGAAAGACTTGTATTAAGAGTTAATAACAAGATTTGATTGGTGGTTTGGGTTTAAAATGGGTAAAAATGAGTAAACATGTCAGTGTTTATGTTCTTGTAATTTAGGGTTTGTTTTAGGTTTTCTTGGTTTAATGCTTGTCCATTGTTGTTATAATGAAGATATAATTAATGATGTGATTTTGTAAAGTTGTAATTAAGTTATTTACAACATTATTCTGCAGTTTTGGGTTAGGTTTTTAATGAATGTAAAACTAAGAAAGGTTAATGGTTTAGGAAATAGTTAGTAGTTTTAGGGTTTGGGTTTTAATTTAGGGTTTGAGTTTAAAATATGTGTAGAGTGAGCTTAGGAGTAGTATGATTGGGGTTTATACATTGTATAATTGAGTGTAGTAGTTTTACA
This sequence comes from Tanacetum coccineum, assembly GCA_026074375.1. Lineage (NCBI taxonomy): Eukaryota > Viridiplantae > Streptophyta > Magnoliopsida > Asterales > Asteraceae > Tanacetum > Tanacetum coccineum. The sequence goes on from BQNB010057952.1 coordinate 8,732, forward strand.
AAAAGTGGTTTGGTGAAGAAAATAGAATGTAAAACGGAGGTAAAACTGCTATTTTTTGATTGTCATGCTTAATGACTTGTTACAAATTTGTACTTTTGAGATTTGTACATGACTTGGAGGGAGTTTATATTCAAATGAGATGTTATAATTACTTTTGTACATATGATTTAGTAACTTGTGTACATTCACTTTAGATATTAAACCTTTCATTGGATTTAGGGTCTTAGAGGTAAACGATATGGTTTAAAGCCATTTTGATATAACGTAACAAAAATGGATACATTATGATGAGTATGTACTTTTGTAAAAATAGTATTTTTGATATTGAATTGACATGTTATGACGTTTTCTTGACATATATGTAGATAGGATTGTCATAGGTAGGTTGCGTAGGCTTTGTTTACTTTGGAAATGTAAACTATGTTACATAATGGATAGATGGACGAAATTTTATTTACAGTGAAAAAAGTGGAGTACTTAAATAGTATAAGTAGATATTACATTGAAGAAATACCAAAAAATTATAGGTTGTTATAGTCCCCCAACCTTACAAAAATCTCGTCTCGAGATTTAGATGAATGTTAAAGTGAGATTAGGTAATAGATAAGAATAATTAGCACAAACTTGATTTTCATGTTAGGATAATCAAGGTTACAAGTTCACGTGTGTGATGCATTTATAATTATGTTGCGCACCATAATTATAATTGCCTCCTTTCACACGTCTAATTATTTCCAAGACCACACCTCTTGATGACAGCCAATAGAATTTTTCCAGATCCTGATATATCTTGTCAGAACCTAGGTGGATGGAATACTTCGATTAATGGAACATGTGGGTTATGGGCCTACCACGCTTCTGCTGCGCCATTCTGATCATAAAGAATCATTATCCATTAACCTTTAAAAGTCAACATCGAATAAGAATGCTATCATAAGTCTTTGTCAAAACTTTCTATCCTAGTTGGTAATGAAAATCATTTGACATTGTATAGATTCTTGTGTGTTCCTTATCATTACGTTGCAGGATTAGGTATATAACAGAAAATGTTTGAATATGTAGATCTCATGATAAAGGTGAGATAGTTAGTGAGGATAAAAGATCTTTAGTTAAATTCTTAGTCTGAAAAGTTAGGTGAGGTGTTTCTTGGTTTGAGCGAGAATAGTCTGATAAAGCCGGGATATGTAGGCGAATGTTGTTCGAGGAAAAAGTATCCTAAACATCAAAATCAGATTAGGAAATATCTAGGAATAGATTATTCAGGGGGTGGGTGTAGACGTATTTATGTATAAACAACTTAGTGTAAATTAACATATAGTTATTTATTTTAATAGTATAGTAGTTATGTATTTTTACATACTATTCGGAAAAAGTAGTGGCATCTTCACAATTTAGGGAATGTAGTAGCACGGAGGACATTGATGGCAAAGGAAAAGTAGTTATAGTTAAGGTTTTACCCGTGTTCTCTATAAACGTGAGCTCTGATACCACTCTGTAACACCCCTATTTTGATAATATAGCTGAGAGGAAGCTGATCTGGTGGTTATTTCTTATGAATCAACGGACACAATCATAGAAAAGGACTCAAAAGAGAGTTTTTTAAAAATTCGTTTAATCATTCCATTTTAAAATCAGAGGTTTTACATAGGCAGGTCCAAAGTCTAAGAAACATAAAGGTGAATGATAAACATGTTTTTGCATTTTCAAGTCCATGCACCCATGCTATAAGTTGCTCAATTACCTTGAGATTAACAGCATAAAAAGGGTCAACACAAAGGTTGAGTGAAATTCATAGGTTTAAAATATAATAGTTGAATACAAGTTATAATGGAGAACAGTATTATTATGGAGAACAGTATTATCATGCGGATAACAGTTTGTATTTTATATGGTTGGAATTGCATGTTTAATAGTTGATTGGCTACGTTGTTATACACCGTAAGTGGTATAATAAGTGCATTGAATCAAATTATTTGGAAAATGGGTAAACTTTTTGAATTATTACACCTAAGCTCATGACACCAATACGTTAACAGGGAAGATCACCGTAGTGATATTGGTTAGCGACAGATGTCCCCGTGGAAAAGGTAACTTGCCAAGGTTACCTATTAGGACAAATATAGTGTGTTTCGCTACCCTAAGCATGGGTATACAAATGGGACGGTTTGTCATCCCAATGATCTTTCACAACATTCGGGTTCACTCGTAAGCAATTAATGGCACACTCCATTATGATATGAAATAATGGCACTGGTGGAAGTACTTAGGCAATAATATATCTGGATAGCATACATTTAGAAAACACTTGCATTCATGGTTTATATCAGGTATCACAGGTTTATAAAGTATTCAAAAATGGAAATATGGGGTTATGAATTCATTAAGTCTTTGAAAAGTAATCACATTTGTTATAAGATAAACGAGGAATGTAAAGCGTTTTGTAACAAGCATGTATCCTCTCGCGGGTTTATAAAACATGGAATAGTAAAGGCTCGAGGTTATGAAACTTACCTTAACAGGGAAATTTTGATTAACGACAAAAGTATATCAAAGGAAAGGCGTCTGCATGGTAGTACGGCGTTATCTACTTAGGCGGAAAGTATATCAACTTGAAAGGAAGCAGCTTCGTCATGTAACCTGGGATAATATGTCGAGTCTTAGGAAGATTGTACTCTAGAACTTTGATTCTAAGAGTTTAATATTGTTATAAGTTTGATTGGAGAATTTGGATTTATTGTATCACTGTTCGGGCCATCATAATTCAGAGGTCATTCAGTAAACGTTTGAGGAGCTAGGGCACTTTAAATCGTAAACCCAACAACTCAGTCAGAACGTAATACCAAGATGAAACCCCTTAATATGAAGCTCCCTAGTATTGTGATATGATATAATCGGTTTTAAGCGTTTTGATCAATATCTAGAAATGATAAGCACGACAAGCGTTAATTAAAGTTATGTCTTATAATGTTTTGAACATGTTTTTATACTTTTTCAAAATGTTACATTTTAGACCCTTAAGAATGAAAAATGGCAAAATATTACCGTGGTGTTTGCACTTTTACTGTTTGGTCCCTCAAGTTTAAAAGTTGTCAAAGTAAACTTGCAATTTTGAAAGTTAATAATAGACCCCTTAGTTATAACTTTAGAAATTTGGCAAATAGTCCTTTTAGTTTTAAGTTTAAGAAGTTTACGATATTATACCCTGAGGAATATTTTGCAAAACAAGTCCAAAATGCCATGCAAACTTATTTTAAGTTTCTAAATGATATTTTTAGGTTATAGATTATTAATATAAGCTAAAATATGAAGATTTAACGTAACGAAAGTTTAAAATAACGATTCGTTAAGCTAGAAACCAAAACGGGTCGAATTAGGGTTTTTAAACGAAAACGGGTACGGGTTTAAAATTCTAATTCTCTTCAAGACTTGATAAAAGTTGTTACTTATTTTCATTATTTAAGCATATTAGGATAGATTATAACAATATTTAACCATTATAACATTTAGTTTTAAGAAAAACATAAATTAGGGTTTTGGGTGTACGGTTTTTGGACTCAAAAATGGAATGAGTAGTGAAATTGAGTTATAAAACTTTAACAAGAGTATATTTAGGATCATATGAACATTATAAGAGTGTAGGAGTAGGTATGAAGATCATAGAACCTGGGTTGAGCTATATAGCTTGGAAATGGTCAAATCAGACTTTTAGCTCGTTTAGGCCTATAGAATATTGATTCTGAGGCTTCAGGCTTAAAGCTTCTCTTATTTTGTTCTTGGATTCCTTAAGGACCTTCTTGAGAGAGAATTGTTGAATTAAGGGGTTATAGAAATAAGATGTGAGGGGTTTGAGTTTAACATGAAGTATAGGTGCTTATACTATTTATAGTTGAGCATCCCTTAGAGGCCAAGAAAACTTATTGAATCAGGTTTAGGAACATAGAGGAGCCATTAAAACTTATCTTACACACTAATATCCTGATGTTGGAGGGCTTGGGCTGAGTTGGAGGAGCTATATATGTGTTGGTAAAGCTTGAAAATAGCATTGAAGGTGTTTGTGGCTTAAACTCAGCCGCGGCTGATTATGGTGCAAAAGAGGGTGATGTGGTTTTATTTTTGGCCATGAAATGGTTCAAGTAGGTGGGTAAGCTTATGGATGAAGGAGGTGTGTCATGGAGGTGCTTTTGTTTCATGGTTAGTGTTTTAAATGGGTCAAATGGAGAAAAAGTGTCAGCGGGTCATATTTGAATTAGATTAGGTTTTCTTGCTTAGATTTCGAATATACTTGATTAGTAATGATGGATTAATGATTATAAAGTTTATATTATGAGTTTACAACATTATTGGATTAGGTGGTTCTGTTTAAATAGAGTTAAAAATGATGAAATGTTGGTTGAAAATGCAAGAAAGGTTGCACACGGGTTCATAAGGCTCGTTTAGGGTTTTTAAGCTTCCAATTAGAGTACACTTGTGTTAGTATGATAGATTAGGGATTGAAAGATTGTATTAGGAGTTATTAACAAGATTTGATAGGTGGTTCGGGTTTAAAATGGGTAAAAATGAGTAAACGAGTCATGTTTTGCAATTAGGGTTTGTTTAGGGTTTTCTTGGTTTAATTCTTGTCCATTTTTGTTATAATGAAGATATAATGATGGATTTGGTATGTGATTGTAAGTTGTAAATTAATTATTTACAACCTTATTTGAGTATTGGTTTAGGTTTACAATTGATAAAAACAAAGAAACGGGTCATGGTTTAGAAACTAGCTCGGTTTTAGGGTTTAGGGTTTTGAATTAGGGTTTTGAGTGTAAAAATATGTGTGATAGCTTATGATTAGAATAATTAGGGTTTATACCTTGTATATTGAGTGTAGTAGCTTGTACAAAAGTGGTGGTGAAGAAACTAGAATGAAAACAGAGGTAAAACGGCTATTTTAGAGATCATGTTTAATGACTTGTACATTGTACTTTTAGAGACTTGTACCTTGACTTGGAGGGAGTTTATATTTCAAATGATATGTTATATTACTTGTACATATGCTTTAGTAGCTTGTACATTCACTTTAGATATTAACCTTTCATAGAATTAGGGATTAGAGGTATACGATAATGGTTTAAAGCTGGTTTTGATATAACGTTGCAAATGGTACATTATATGAGTAATGTACTTTGTAAAAATGATATTATGATATTTAATTGACATGTTATGATGTTTACTTGACATATATTTAGATAGGATTGTCATAGGTAGGTTGCGTAGGCTTTGTTTACTTTGGAAATGTAAACTATGTTACATAATGGAATAGAATGAAACAAAATTTTATTACCGTGAAAAAGTAGTACTTACCATAGTAAGTAGATATTACATTGATGAAATACTGAAAAATTATGGGTTGTTATAGTCCCCCAACCTTACAGAAATCTCGTCCTGAGATTTAGATGAATGTTAAAGTGAGATAGGCTATTAGTTAGAAACTTAGCACAAAATTGATTTCATGTTAGGGCTAATCATGGTTACAAGGTCAGTGTGCTGATGCATTTATAATTATGTTGCGCACCATAATTATAATTGCCTCCTTTCACACGTCTACTTATTTCCAAGACCACACCTCTTGATGACAGCCAATAGAATTTCTCCAGATCTGATATATCTTGTCAGAACCTGGGTGGATGGAATACTTCGATTTATGGAACCTGTGGGTTATGGGCCTACCACCTTATGGCTGCGCCACTCTGATCGTAAAGAATCATTATCCATTAACCTTTAAAAGTCAACATCGAATAAGAATGCTATCACAAGTCTTTGTCAAACACTTTAACACCTAGTGGTATAGAATCTATGACATTGTTAGATTCTTGTGTGTTTCCTTGTTATTACATTGCAGGATATAACAGAAAATTTTAGAATATGGAGATCATCATGAAAAGGTGAGATAGATAGTGAGGGTAAAAGATCTTTAGTTAAATTAGTCTGAAAAGTTAGGAGAGGTGTTTCTTGGTGAAGCCAGAGAATAGTCTAATAAAGCCGGGATATAGTCAGGAGAATGTGTAGAGGAAAAAGTATCCTCAACATCGAAATCAGATAGGATAATAATAGGATAGATATATTCAGGAGTAGACATAATTATGTATAACAACTTAGTGTAAATAACATAAGTTATTTATATAATAGTATAGTAGTTATGTATTTTTACATACTATTCAGAAAGAAAAAAGGGAGTGGATCTTTAAATTCAGGGAATGTAGTGCAAGGAGGACATTGATGGCCAATGGAAGTTGTATAGTTAGGTTTACCCCTTGTTCTCTATAACTGTGAGCTCTGATACCACTCTGTAACACCCCCATTTTGATAATATAGCAACGGAAGCTAATCTGGGCTATTACTTCATGAATCACAGACACAATCATAGAAAACGACTCAAAAGAGACGTTTTTAAAAGATACGTTATCATTCATTTAAAATCAGAGTTTTACAAAGGCAGGTCCCAAAGTCAAGAAACATAAAAGGTGAATGATAACAAGTTTTAGCCATTTTCAAGTCCATGCCACCCCATGCTATAAGTTGCTCAATTACCTGAGATAAACATGCATAAAAAGGGTCAACACAAAGGTTGAGTGAAATTCATAGGTTTAAAATATAATAGTTGAATACAAGTTATAATGGAAATATTGGAATTGCAGGGACAATTATCATGGAGAAAATTTATTCATATGGAGAACAGTATTATTATGGAGAACAGTATTATCATGGAAAATAGTTGAATATTATATGGTTGAATGCAAGTTTAATTGTGATTGGGCTACTTTGATTTATACACCCGTAAATTGGTAATAATTGCAACGTATACAATCTATTATGGAAAATGTATCATTATTATTAACTAAGCTATTGACATCAATAGGGGTTAACTGGGAAGATCACCGTTGTGATATTGGTTAGCGACAAATGTTCACGTGGAAATGGTAAACTTGCCAAGGTTAACCATCTAGGACCAAATATAGTGTGTTTGGCTACCCCAAGCATGGGTATACAAACGGGAGCTGTCACCCTAATAGATCTATTCACAACATTCGCGTTCACTCGTAAGCAATTAATGCCCCTCACGGGTTTATGAAAACATTAATGAGAATTAAAAGTGAGGCTATGAATTCATTAAGTCTTTGAAAAGTAATCACATTGTTATAAGATAAATGAGTATGTAAAAGAGTTTGTAACAAGCATTTATCCCCCTCGCGGGTTTATAAAACATGTAAATAAGTAAAGGCGAGGTTATGAATCTCACTATATCGGTTTTAAGTACTTGTATATTAAAAACAATTGAGCATGTATCCCCTTTGCAGGTTTATAAAACATGTAAATAAGTAAAGGCGATGTTATGAATCTCACCTTAACATGGAAATCTGATTAACGACAAAAGTATATCAAAGGAAAGGCGTCTGTATGGTAGTACGACATTATCAACTCGGGCGGAAAGTATATCAACTTAAAAGAAAGCAGCTTCGTCACGTAACCTGGGATAATATGTTGAGTCTTAGGAAGATTGTACTCTAGAACTTTGATTCTAAGAGTTTAATATTGTTATAAGTTTGATTAGAGAGTTTGGAATTATTGTACCACCGTTCGAGCCATCATATTTCAGAGGTCATTCAGTAAACGTTTGAGGAACTAGGGCACTTTAAATTGTAAACCCAACAACTCTGTCAGAATGTAATACCAAGATAAAACCCCTTAATATGAAGCTCCCTAGTATTGTGATACGATATAATCGGTTTTAAGCGTTTTGATCAATATCTGAAAATGATAAGCACGTCAAGCGTTAATTAAAGTTATGTCTTGTAAGGTTTTTAATATAATTTTATACTTTTTCAAAATGTTACATTTTAGACCCTTAAGAATGAAGAGTTCGAAAAATTACAAATAGGCCCTTGGAGTTATAACTTCTGTACTTCAACTTTGAAAGATAAACCAAGTAAACCTTAGACTTTAAAAAGTGACATAATAGACCCTTATAGTTATAACTTTGATAAAATGACATTTTTAGTCCTTTTAGTTATAAGTTTCAGAAAGTTACGATATATACCCCTTGCATGGATAATATTTACAAAACAAGTCCAAAATGCCACGCAAGCTTTTTTTAAGTTTCTAATTGATATTTACAGGTTATAGCTTATTAATATAAGCTAAAATATGAAGATTTAACTTAACAAAAGTTCAGATTAACGATTCGCTAAGCTAGAAATCAAAACGGGTCGAATTAGGATTTTATAATGAAAACGCGTAGGTTTTTAATTCAAAATCCTTCAAGACTTGACAAAGTGGTTATAATAACATTAGTTAAGCATGTTAGGATAGATTTATAACAACATTTTATCATATTATCTCATAGATTCAAGAAAAACATGAAATTAGGGTTTCAGGTGTACGGTTTTGGATCAAAATGGAAAATGAGCATGAATTGAGTTATAAAACTTTAATAAGAGTTTATGCATGATCATATGAACATAATAAGGGTATAGGAGCAGAAGTGGAACCTTTAGAACCTGGGTTTGAGCTTATAGCTTGAAAATGGGTCGAAATCAGGACGTTTAGCTTCGTACGCCTAGAATAACGACTCCAGGGCTTCAAGGCTTCAATCTTTCTTTTGATTATTGTTCTTGGGACCTCTTAGGAACTTATTGAGCAAAGATTTGCTGCTATTATAGGTTATAGAAGAAGATGTGGGGGATGAGTTAAATGGAGGGTTATGCGTGGCTATTTATAGGATTAGTAACCCTTGGAGGCCAAGAAACTTAGGGACCAAGTTTAGGACAGGTGGGGGATGATGTGGAGAGGCTTTGGACTGAGTTGGAGGAGCTATAGATGTGTTGGCAAAGCTAGAAAATAGTATTGAAGGTGTTTATGGCTTAAACTCAGTCGCGGCTGATTATGGTGCAAAAGAGGTAGATGTGGAGCTCTTTAGGACCAAGAAATGAAGTAAGTAGCTTGGTAAGCTTCTTAAAGATGATGATAGAGTTGCTAGGAATGTGTGGTTGCATGGTTGGATTTTTAAAATGGGTTAAAACATGCAAAAATGGGTCGCCGGTTCCATAGGGCTTGATTAGGGTTTTCAAGCTTATTTTTCGAGTATACTTGATTAGTAATGATGTATTAATGATTATGAAGTTTATATTATGAGTTTACAACATTATTGGATTAGTGGTTCGAGTTTTAAAATAGGTAAAATGATGAAATGGGTCGAAAATGCAAGAAAAGGTATACACGGGTTCATAAGGCTCGTTTAGGGTTTTTAATCTTCCAATTTGAGTACACTTGTGTTATTATGATAGATTATGGATTTAAAGACTTGTATTAAGAGTTAATAACAAAATTTGAATGGTGGTTTGGGTTTAAAATGGGTAAAAATGAGTAAACGACTCGTGTTTTGCAATTAGGATTTGTTTAGGGTTTTCTTGGTTTAATTCTTGTCCATTGTTGTTATAATGAAGATATAATGATGGAATGTGATTTTTAAAGTTGTAAATTAAGTATTTACAACTTATTTGAGTATTGGTTAAGGTTTACAATGGATAAAAACAAAGAAACGGGTCATGGTTTAGAAACTAGCTCGGATTTAGGGTTTAGGGTTTTGAATTAGGGTTTTGAGTGTAAAAATATATGTGAGAGCTTATAAGTAGAATAATTTGGGTTCATACATTGTATATTAAGTGTAGTAGCTTGTACAAAAGTAGTGGTGAAGAAACTAGAATGAAAACGGAGGTAAAATGACTATTTTGGATGTCATGCTTAATGACTTGTACATTGTACTTTTAGAGACTTGCACCTTGACTTGGAGGGAGTTTATATTTCAAATGAGATGTTATATTACTTGTACATATGCTTTAGGAGCTTGTGCATTCACTTTAGATATTAACTTTTCATGGAATTAGGGTTTTAGAGGTATACGATAATGGTTTAAAGCCGGTTTTGATATAACGTCGCAAATGGTACATTATATGAGTAATGTACTTTGTAAAAATGATATTAAGATATTGACTTGAAATATTATGAAGATAGGATTGCCATAGGTAGGTTGCGTGAGCTCGTTAACTTTAGTTCTGCAAGTTACGTTGCATAATAAGAGATTAAAGCAAAAATTTCCCTGTGAAAAAGTGATATATTATATAATAGAAAGATATTACATTGGTGAAAATTATGGGTTGTATTATTGGAGAGATGAGGCAGCAAGGGCGTGGCGAGTACTGGCTGGAAGGGGTCTTTGTAAGGGGGGGGACGAATAGATCTTGAGAGGATATCTGTATGTATTGCATCCGACCGCGCTCTCACAACATCGCATAGTACAAGTACATCTGTGATCACTCGTCTAGATCGAGTTAGCAGTGGTATAGCACATCTACTATCGTCATTCGGAGTGCACGTTTATATAGTATCACACATAGGACTACGCATGTCAGAGAGTTTACACGTTCTTATGACGACACCATTGACAACACGGGACTCTATAGTCATATGTTAGGTGAACTCAACCACACAGTTCAGGATGGAACTTTTCCTCCACGCGTGTCTGTGGCAAACACATCACAGTAGGTCGCCCATTTCAATTCATGGTTGCCGGCACCGCTAATTAGGAGGGAGGGAGGCCTCTAGCCATGGGATAGCCTTTTACATGTCACATTTATTTTCAAGACCACACCTCTTGATGAGAAAACTTTAGAATTTCTCCAAATCTTGATATATCTTGTCAAAACCTGGGTGGATGGAATACTTCGATTTATGGAACCTGTGGGTTATGGGCCTACCACGCTTCTAAATTCTACGCTGCGCCACTCGGACATCCGTAGAACCTATATCTGAAATATACACCCATTACGCCTCTTCAACATCGAATATGAATGATACACAAGTCTTTGCAAAACTTTCATACTTAGTGGTATTGATATCGAGTGTTGACAGGTGTATAGTTTCTTGTGTGATTTCGGGGGGGGGTGGGGTGTGGTTTGGCAATGTAGTGGATTGTTATTTAGGGGAAGTTTGTTAGGATTATTGAAGAATACGGAGATCATCATGAAAAGGTGAGATAGATAGTGAGGATAAAAGATCTTTAGTTAAATCATCTGAAAAGTTAGGAGAGGTGTTTCCTGGTGAAGCTAGAGAATAGTCTGATAAAGCCAGGATATAGTCAGGAGAATGTGTAGAGGAAAAAGTATCCTCAACATCGGAATCAGATAGGATAATAATAGGATAGATATATTCGGGAGTAGACATAATTCTGTATAACAACTCAGTGTAAATAACATAAGTTATTTATATAATAGTATAGTAGTTATGTATTTTTACATACTATTCGGAAAAAGTAGTGGCATCTTCACAATTCAGGGAATGTAGTGGCACGGAGGACATTGATGGCAAAAGAAAAGTAGTTATAGTTAAGGTTTTACCCTTGTTCTCTATAACCGTGAGCTCTGATACCACTCTGTAACACCCCCATTTTGATAATATAGCAGCGGAAGCTAATCTGGGGTATTACTTCATGAATCACAGACACAATCATAGAAAATGACTCAAAAGAGACGTTTTAAAAGATACATTATCAATCATTTAAAATCGAAGTTTTACAAAGGCAGGTCCCAAAGTCTAGAAACATAAAATGTGAATGATAACAAGTTTAAGTCATCTTCAAGTCCATGCCACTCCATGCCATAAGTTGCTCCAATTACCTGAGATCTAACATGCATAAAAAAGAGTCAACACAAGGGATGAGTGAATATTCATAGGTTTTAAATGTAATATTGAATACAAGTTATAATGGAAATATTTGGCATGGCAGGGACAATTATCTATGGGGAACATTATTATGCATCTAACTCAAGACACCAATTACTTTTACACGGAAGATCACGTAGTGAATATTGGTTATAGGGGACAGATGTACCCCATTGGAAAAAGGTAACTTGCCAAGGTTTACCTAATTATGACAAATAGTGTGTTTTATTGGCTACCCAAGCATGGTATAACAAAACGGTAGCCGTCACCTCAATAGATCTATTCACAATAACACGTTTCACTCGCAATGCAAGTAAATTAATGGTCATGATATGGAAATAATGGCATTGGAAGCTACTTAGGCAATAAGTATATCTGTATAGTCATACATAGCTGGATAGCATACATTTTTAAAACACTTGTATTCATTGTTTTTAAACAGTAAGCGGCGCGCGTTAGAGAGAGAGCGAGCGGCGCGTGAGAATTCGCGAGCGCGTGCGAGAGTCGCGCGAGCGAGTGGTGTGTGAAGTATGAATTACAATAAGTCTTTGAAAAGTAAATCAACATTTTTGTGTATAAAGAGGATAATCTAGTATTGTAAAAGAGTTTAATAAGCATGTATCGCCCCTCTCGGGTTTATAAACATTCAAAAGATGAAATGCGAGCTATGAACTCACCTTACAGGGAAATTCTGATTAACGGCCAAAAGTATATCAAAGAAATAGGCGTCCGTATGGTAGTAAAGTTATCCTACTCCAGGAAAAGTATATCAACTTAAAAGAAAGGCAGCTTCGCATTAACCTGGGATAAATGTCGAGTCTTAGGAAGATTGTATTCTAGAACTTTGATTCTAAGAGTTTAATATTGTTATAAGTTTGATTGGAGAGTTTGGAATTATTGTATCACCGTTCGGGCCATCATAATTTAGAAGTCATTCAGTAAACATTTGAGGAGCTAGGGCACTTTAAATCGTAAACCCAACAACTCAGTCAGAACGTAATACCAAGATGAAACCCCTTAATATGAAGCTCCCTAGTATTGTGATACGATACAATTGATTTTAAGCGTTTTGCTCGATAACTGGAAATGATATGCACGTCAAGCGTTAATTAAAGTTATGTATTATAATGTTTTGAACATGTTTTTATACTTTTTCAAAATGTTACATTTTAGACCCTTAAGAATGAAAAATAGCAAAATATTCCCTTGGAGTTTGCACTTTTACAAGTTTGGTCCTTCAAGTTTAAAAGATATAACAAGTAAACCTTATACTAGTTGAAAGCGACATAATTATGACCCTTTATGAGTTATAACTTTGATAAAATGAATTTTTAGTCCTTTTAGTTATAAGTTTCAGAAAGTTACGATATATAACACCCTTGCATGCTAATAATTTACAAACACACGGTCCCAAAATGCCATGCAAGCTTATTTAAGTTTCAAAATGATATTTACATTTACAGGCTAATTAATATAAGCGTAAAATATGAAGATGTAACTTAACTAAAGTTCAATTAACGATTCGTTAAGCTAAGAAATCAAAACGGAGTCGATATAAAAAAAAAAAAAAAAAAAAAAAAATTTTAATTAAAATTAGTGTTTGTTATAAAGAAAACGTGTAGGTTTTTAATTCAAATTCCTTCAACTTGATAAAGTGGTTATAATAACATTAGTTTTAAGCTGTTATTATAAGATTTTAACACAATTTAATCATATTATCTCATAGATTCAAGAAAACATGAATTAGGGTTTTGGGTGTACGTTTTAGGATCAAAAAAGAAAAATGAGTCATGAATTGATTTATAAAAACTTTAACAAGAGCATTGCATGATCCTATACCGCACATCATAAGAGTATAGGAGCAGAAGTGCAACCTTTAGAACCTGGGTTTGAGCTTATAGCTTGAAAATGGGTCGAAATCAGGACTTTTAGCTTTGTACGCCTAGAATAACGACTCCGGGGCTTCAAGGCTTCAATATTTCTCTTGATTATTGTTCTTGGGACCTCTTAGGAACTTCTTGAGTAGAGATTTGCTGCTATTGTGGGTTATAGAAGAAGATGTGGGGGATGAGTTGAATGGAGGGTTATGCGTGGCTATTTATAGGATTAGTAACCCTTGGAGGCCAAGAAACTTTAGGACAGGTAGAGGATGATGTGGAGAGGCTAGGTACTGAGTTGGAGGAGCTATAGATGTGTTGGCAAAGCTAGAAAATAGTATTGAAGGTGTTTGTGGCTTAAACTCAGCCGCGACTGATTATGGTGCAAAAGATAGAGATGTGGAGCTCTTTAGGACCAATAAATGAAGTAAGTAGCTTGGTAAGCTGCTTGGAGATGATGATAGAGCTGCTAGGAATGTGTGGTTGCATGGTTGGATTTTTAAAATGGGTTAAAACATGCAAATATGGGTCGCGGGTTCCATAGGGCTTGATTAGGGTTTTCAAGCTTATTTTTCGAGTATACTTGATTAGTAATGATGGATTAATGATTATGAAGTTTATATTATGAGTTTACAACATTATTGGATTAGTGGTTCGAGTTTTAAAATAGGTAAAATGATGAAATGGGTCGAAAATGCAAGAAAAGGTGTACACGGGTTCATAAGGCTTGTTTAAGGTTTTTAAGCTTCCAATTTGAGTACACTTGTGTTATTATGATAGATTATGGATTTTAAAGACTTGTTGATAAGAGTTAAATAACATGATTTGATTGTGTGAGAGAGTGTGGGGTTAAAATGGGTAAAAAATGAGTAAACGACTCGAGTTTTGCAATTTAGGGTTTGTTTTAGGGTTTTATTGGTTTAATTCCTTGTTCATTGCGAGATGGTTATAGAGAGTGCGCGTCGATAGAGCGAGGGTGATGTGTAGAGAGAGAGTGAGTTTGTAAAAGTTGTATAATTAACAGCTCTCAATTTTACAACTTATTTGAGTATGGTTTAGTTTTACAATAGAGATAAAAACAAAGAAACGGGTCATGGTTTAGAAACTAGCTCGGATTTAGGGTTTAGGGTTTTGAATTAGGGTTTTGAGTGTAAAAATATATGTGAGAGCTTATGAATAGAATAATTTGGGTTCATACATTGTGAGAGAGAGTGCAGTGGTAGTAGCTTGTACAAAAGTGGTGGTGAAGAAACTAGAATGAAAACGGAGGTAAAACGACTATTTTGGATGTCATGCTTAATGACTTGTACATTGTACTTTTAGAGACTTGTACCTTGACTTGGAGGGAGTTTATATTTCAAATGAGATGTTATATTACTTGTACATATGCTTTAGGAGCTAGTGCATTCACTTTAGATATTAACTTTTCATGGAATTAGGGTTTTAGAAGTATACGATAATGTTTTTAACAGCGTTTGATAAACGTCCGCAAATGGTACATTATATGAGTAATACTTAATACATGAATTTACAAGTAACCACGTATGACACTAAAAATAAATAGTAGATTTATCGACGTCGTCAATGACTTGAAGACACAGGGTGTTATACAAGGTTTGAATAAGTTTAGGAAAAGAGAATAGGATAAGTAAAATTACTCATCTTGAAGGAGTATTTATACAAGTCTTGTAGTTTGTAACTTTACTTCTCCCTCCCATTTCTATTTTCCCCTTTGAAATGAATATTTAGAAAATGATGAAAATACTCTCTAGCTCTTCTCTTTTATTCTCAATAGCTTTCGTATGATTACTACATAGCAAACATACATCTAACATATTCTTTCTGGATACTGAGCAATTTGTATATACCGTGGATATGTTCTGAGACACTCTCCAATTACCAGTGTAAAGTCCTGAGAATCCATTTGTCGCACCAACCAACATCCACACTATTGAAACATTCATGAACAGAGTTGGTTATCAAGGTGTTGTCGACAAAGTGAGTACTTTTTTACAAAGAATATGGCTCAACTATGGCAGACTATGTTCAAAATATTCAACCGTTGCTTAACGACAAGAACATCTGGCCATGATCAGACCAAGATCAACATTCTTCAGTTGTTTCATGCCGTAATCAACCGAACACATGTTGATTATGCTGCTCTTCTTTGGTGGGATTTTATGAATAATATGTTTTAGAAAAAGGAGGCTATTCAGTATCCTCGATTCACCAAATTAAAAAATGTTGATTTGATGAAGAAATTCCCTATCATTCCTAAGAGGATTGATGATGATTATCATTCTATCAATGATGATGTTCCATTGGTTAGTGTGTATACAACGGGGAATGTCTCAGTTCGAGGGATGCTGATTCCAGATGCTTTCTTAACAGCATAGATTAGGGAGACCGATGATTTTAAGGAGTATGAGACGGTGTTCATGAAGGTAGTTGTTCCAATAAATCAACCGCAACTGGTTGTTTCTACCCAAGGAACAGATAGGAATACACCTAGAGCCCATGGGTCGCCTACCGTTTCTGCTAGTCCTTTAGAGAAGATGAAGAGGAAGTAGACTGCTGGAGTATCTAGTTCACCAAGAAAAATTACCAAGAAGAAGAAACAATCTACACCTTCTATTCCACCTCCTGGAGATGATAGAGAAAGAGATGCAATAGCTGAAGCAACTCTTCCAAGTCTAACTCTTCACAAAACTGCTTTGATTGCTAAGGCTCAAGAAAATAAAGCTAAAGTTCAAGAAAAGCTGGATGAGGAGGAGATTGATAAGATGGTTGAAGGAAGTACTGATGATGAATCATATGCAAGTGAATTTTCTGATTCTATACTAAACAATAAAGGTGCTAAGGTTGATGATACCAGAAGTAAGATAGAGCCCGAGAGTCAAAAGGAAAATTCGGAACGTGTGTCTGATGATGACGAAACTGAGAAAGAAAATGAAGTTGCACAAGATATGAAAGAAAATGAAACTGAATAAGTTGGGATAGAACAGAATATTGTTGAAAAGGAAGTTGAGGATGATACAAATGTTGAACCTGAGAGAACTAAGGAAGTTGTTAAGGAAACAGAGGTTGCTAATGTGTCGGGTAGTCAGGAGACTAGGAATGAGCAGACGCAGACACCAATTTCCTCACCTATTAGATCCCCTAGGAAAGTTTCTTTTTCAGATAAAATAGTTTCAGAGGACTTGAATGATAATATTTCACCCACAACTGCTACAACATCCAAGACTTCTTTCACAACATAACACAAGAAAAGATCTTTCACTCTTAAAACAAGAAATCTACCAGGAAGTATTGCTGGCATGGGCAGGCGAAAAAACTTAATTCATTCTCATAATCAAGAACAAATTTATCACTCGAGAGTTTTTCGCGAAAAAGATTCAAGAAGTTCTACAACACTATGACACGATTGTTCCTGAACTGACAGTTACAAAGACAAATGAAATGCTGAAAAAAGAGATGCCTCGCTTGGTAAAGCTCGCAGTCAACAAGGATCGAGAAGTCTCTCCTGTTGACATATCCGGTATGGTATCCAAATAATTTGCTACTCATGGACCAAAGTTGATTGAAGAACTATTTCGAAAGCACATGCAGAATACAACTCTCAATCTTTATCCCAAAACATGCTCTTCAACTGCTACAACATCATCTGCTGATCTTCAACAACAACTGTATCTGATAATGAAGACAAAACCTCAAGATCAAGCAGCTGATCCAGAAATATGAGAAATTTTGAAAGCCAAGTTTGAAATGCCATAATTTTTCGCATATCATGATGACCAACATTACGATGCTGATCCTCCTGAAAGGGGAGAAACATGGCAAAAAGATTTTAGATGCAAAAAGAATTTTTTGTGAATGGAAGACCAATTCTACCGACGATGAAGCATCTATAATAATCAACCCTAAGGGGGAGATTGCTAGAAACGATAAAAGTGTTAATTATTATTATGAATTGGTCTTAGCTTAGTTTATAGTTTTATTAGTAGTTATGATGTAATAAAGTCTATCTTGGTCAAAGTTAAGTAAATTTGACCAATGTTTGACTAAGTTTAGGAAAATATAATAGGATAAGTAATAAGTAAATACTCATCTTGAAGGAGTATTTCTTGTAGTTTGTAACTTCACTTCTCTCTCCCATTTCTAGTTTCCCCTTTGAAATGAAAATTTAGAAAAGAGTAAACTGCAAAAATCATCCTCGTGGTTTATAGTTTGTGGCACTAATCATCCCTAGTCGATACTATTGGCACTAATCATCCCCGAGTGGTGAAACATTCGGCAAAAATCATCCCTAGAGGGATGATTTTTGCAAAACTTTTTATTAAACTTTTTGCAAAAATCATCCCCAATAAGGATGATTTTTGCCGGATATTTAGCCACTCAGGGATGATTAGTGCCAATAGTATCGGCTAGGGATGATTAGTGCCACAAACTACAAACCACAGGGATGATTTTTGCAGTTTACTCTTTAGAAAATGATGAAAATACTCTCTAGCTCTTCTCCTTTATTCTCAATTGCTTTCGTATGATTACTACATAGCAAACATAGCATATAACATGCCCTTTTTTTTTATTGTAGTCCACAATTTATTAAGATAATATCAGACTTGATTCACAGGGATAGGAAGGATTTAATCTGGTTAACAGTATAAACATTGGATTTAATCTGGTTACAAATTGAGCGTGGGATTCTTACTTCATTACTATCTGCCAAAGTTGTTGTGGGGTGTACCAGGTTAGCTTTCCTCCCTTTCTTTTCATTAAAGCTTTTATAACATATCTTGGCCACTATGTAATTTTTTTTGGGTTTGCTCTAATATTATGTGCTTCATACCAAGTACTTTTACTCCCGTCCCCTACATTCACAACAAGGGCCATTAGATAAATTTGAGAAACCATGGCATGTGAGAATTGCGGTGGTAGTGATTTTTCCATGATGAGATCTCATGTGGGTCTAATGCTAAAAAGACTTAACATTTTATCTTTCTATGCATTAATGAGGTTATTGAAACGCAAATGGACTATATGATTCAGAATTGTATGTGACCATAGAATTTTTTGGTTGATCTCAAACTAAGGCGGCAATTTATTTGATCCCAAACCCATTATTACGACCTGTTAATTAAACCTGTCCAATTATACATCTTTAAAAGAAAAAATATTAAATAATTTTATACTCACTTTTGAATCTCTGCATTTCCTCCATCTGCACTGTCACTGGCTGTAGTAGAGAATAGCTCACGACCCACACATATTTGATTCAAGTTAAGGGTAAATGTGAGCACCAGAAGTCTATAACATGTTGGCTGTTGCTTTAGAGGTGTTCTTCTCCAACAAAATAGTGTTATAAAGTGAATTTGGTTGGTCCAATTTGTGATTGAAAACTTATGTATTCCATAACTTATTTATTATATGATTTCTTACTTGCTTAGGTATATAGGTTACAAACATTAGCTTTAACTCATTCTTATAGCTTGAATAGATTTTGTTGACACCTTAGCAGACCCGTTAACCCTGTCACTTGCAACACCTGAGCAAGAAGATGCTGTGAATGATTATAAGGAAAATAGGTTGGTAGAAGTTAAGGAAACTAATTGAAATTTTTTTGACCCGTGACCCACTCTTTTTGCGCATTATGCCACCTCTAGAAGACTAGAAACAAGAAACAATAATGATCTTTTATCCATTTATGTATATGAATGACATCAGAGTTACTAATTCAAACCTCTTATTGTAGATTCATTATGAAACAACATGCCAGAGATTTGGAATGGCTCTGGAGGGAAAATTGACGTTTTTGTTTCTTGCATAGGTATAAGTAGCATTGTGTAAATGGTGTAGAAAATTTCCACTAAGAGAAAAATCCAAAACATAAAAGTGAGTTTTATTTCGCTTAGAAAGCTTATAACTTCTTTTGGATGATTAAGGTGGCGGGTGAATTCGTATGTTTACTAACTGACATGACATAATTTTCGATGGTGTTGAGCCTGCTAAAAGTGCTATTCTCAATGGTGGAAGCATTGGTAATTGCAATTGTTACTTAAAATGAAGTACATCTCCTTCAGTTGTCCACACAACTTAATAAAACATTAAAAAGTTATTTTACATTAAAAATAGGCCTTGGGTGCCTTTTGACCCATTCAGCTGCAACTCTTTTTCAGTTTTTTGTACCCATTTAGCTAATTATGGTTAAAAAACATAACCTATAAATTACTAAATTTTACGTAGTTGTTTATGTTTTGGTACTTCATTTAGTAGTTTTTCCCGTTCAAAAGATTAGCTTTTGCGAGTGAATTTTTTAGGTGACAATACTCCAATTCTAACCAGAAATCAAAGAATATATTAATATATTCTCTGGTATATCTTTTTTCATATGTTTTATATACTTTAAAAAGGTTAATGATATCATGGGTTTGCATAACTTTTTTAATGCTAAAGTTAGGCTGGTTTAGTGGCTTAGGCCATTAAACAATTTGGTTAAAGACGTCAAAACTTTGGCTATAACAACTGTGTGATTGGTTTGTTTGTGAGGTAGGCTGAGCAAAAGGATGAGGGAAGGCATGGGTAGTAGATTGGGTGCAAGGTTGCTTTACTCTCATTATTGGTGAACTAACTAGATTGAGCCATAGATAAAAGACATATGAAGCCATCAAAGGTATGAGAAAAACCGCCTCCTGTTTTCATTATATTTTCTATAGTAATCCTAGATCTATCACATGTAAGACGTATCCTCTAGGTGAAAATGGGTTCTGTTTTATTTCTAAAAGGTCAAACGGGTATTATAGCCCTCTAGATGTTAGCTATAAAACATGTCAAATAGATCAACAACTGCCATATTCAGTTAATAACCTTGACTGGATTGGATGTTCAGCTCCTACTTCTACAAAAGTTGCCACACTTGCTGAGAAAACCCATGCACATGCCCGATGACATAAGATGGGCTGATTTGGGGTTATATTGCATCTACATTGGGTCGAAAGTGAGAAGTTAGATTTTTAGCTTAACTGTATGGGGATGTTTGGATTAGCTTATTTACCAGGCTTATAGACTTAAATATGACATAAATTCATAGGAAAAAATGTGCACTAAACTATTAATGTCAGCCTATGAAGACATATGCTTAATGTAATGGTAAATACGATGCATGGTGTTGTTTGGAAATTGATTCAATTATCAGTTTCAAACACGTATATGTACAATGCTAACAATCATAGGAGATTAATGAATGCTAGAATAAAAATATTTGATGTAGATCAAATAAGTAACCATGACGCTAGCCTCGCCTAATTATCAGCCATGAAGTAGACATGTACAATGCTTAATTATACAAGATAGGTCTGAACTTTATAATTTCTTCTAATATATATTTCTTATAGAGGTTGAGTTTAGGGTTGTTGGAGTAGGAGAATAATTTTCCTTTTGCCCATTTAATTCTTCACTAACACTTTGAAATATAATGGCCAGTAATTCAAGAAAAAGCTCTAACCTAAGTTTTTGGCAGAGTTTATACTGCAGATGAATGTTCTCCTGATCACGTGCTTGCTATGTTTAGATAGATTAGATAAACAACGTCAATAATGATTATTAGGTGTTTAAAGGGTGTGTGGCACACGACTTATCCAAACACAATCCTATTACTCATGAATAACTCACTTAATGGCCTCTCAAATGATTATGATCCAATTAGTTACAATCTTGTAACCTTATATTTCAGATAGTTTCCAACTGATATAACAATTTATATACGAAGAAATGAAAGAACGGAATTCAGAATTCGTTACACAACTCGAGGCGAAGAGAGATCTCAACTATAGGTTATTATTGGAAATTGTTTTAGCTAGGAAGCTAATAAAGAAGCGTCCCTACACACTATCACGCGACCATGTTTAGGAAAAAGTTTTACATAAAAAATACTAAATCATTTATGCTTCCTCAACCAAATACAATACACAATAATGGAAATTGTCACCTATCTTATTTTGTTCATGAAACTGGTGTGACATGATCTTATGGTACGTAAAAGCATCACCAATGAAATCGCTAATTGCCAACAACGCCATATAGCAAAAAAGATCGTAGAAGAAATAGATGCCTGTAATGCTGTCATAATTAAGCATTACTAAATTTTAAATTTTGGTTCAATTTCTTTTATTCTTTATCCTTTTATTTTCACTACTTGCGATTTCCTAACTTTTCCTTACTTCGACATAACTTGGAAGATATTACAAAAGGTAGACTATTGACAACTTAATTTATTTTGAAATTTTAATGAGATATAAACTCAATTTATATATATATGGCATGCATGTTTAAATTTATGGTTGATTGCCTTATTGTTGTATCAAATTTTGTATTTTGTTTCACCGTGTGGTTTTTTAGTGTGTATGATAAGAAGTCTGATGATGTTGCGTCAACCATTTTTATGTTAGGCTTTCAATTGTTATGTTAGGCTTACTCCATAGATGTGTGTGATAGTGGGTAAAAAGCGATCCCGACAGATATTTTGTTAAATTAACAATCCAAAGTAGTAGTAAAGCAACAAATTATTTTATATAATCCCCATGGCCGGATTTGAGCATGTGCAGAGTCATCCACTGCACAGGGCCTCCGATTTTGTGAGGGACCCCTCGATTTTCGCCATGAGAGTTTGATGAGGTGTCATTTTATACACTTTTTCGGGGTCGTTTAACCCCCAATATCGTGTGTTTATGCCCAAAATAGGTACTTAATCGTTCCTTTTCAGGTATTTCTCATTTGGAAAACATTTGGATGGATTACACGTGACTTGGACTCATTTGGAGAAGAGACAGACGAGATTACAAACCAACACCAAGACTCTTGAATATTTGTGCTCACAGAGCCTGGAGACGGCGTCACCAACTATACACGACGCCGTCATAACTCATCCAGTGACGGCGTCACATATTTCAAGACAGCATCAGCCCGCACCGATTCAAACGCAGATCTAGAAGATTCATTTTACGATGGCGTCACGACTAAAATGCGACGCCATCGCGTCGATTTTCTTATATATACAAACCTGAATTTAGGGTTTTTAGTGTGTAACTTTAGAATAAAAAGAGGGTACGAACCCTAGTTCGTTTAGCAGCTGTAGGAGACGATTTTAGGGCCTAAAAACACTATTGTAACTCTTTCAATTCATATTTTAATCAAGTAAGGTTTAGTTAATCATTCAATATGTCTATGTGTTGTTTGATTTATTGTTCTTGCTTTATTCTTAACATGCTCGGCTAAACCTATCATTGTGTTTATTTATGATTGTATGAAACCTAAAATGTAGATCTTAGTGGTGTTGCCTCTTGTGATGGATGTGCACGTTAGGTCTTAGAAAACCTGCTTTTGTCTGTATCGCTGTTGATATGTCTAGAGAAACATGATTGCGTAGAAAGGATACCATCGGGTAACAGTCTTCATACTACTTTGCCCCCTAATATGGTTGATACACTTTTAATGTATTTTACATGCACTTAGTAAACTCCTAGGGGCCGTATAATAGTCTTCATACTACCTTGCATGTGCGTTGCTCTAGCGGCATACTAAGTAGACGGCGGGTTCGTGTAATTCGTTCATGCTTTAGGAAATAATTACATAGATCATCACAAGTGTGACAAGGCAACAACATTAGAAAAAGCACTATAGGGAGTAATACATGATTAAATAAGCACAATCTTTTATCTTATTATTATCACCATTAGTTTAGAATTATATTTAGTTTAATAGCGAAAACCAAACCTCTCTCTAATTATATGATTTACTTGCTTTTCATAAAATACAAAAACACAAAAAGAATCTTCTCTCAACCCTTAGAATTCTATTAGACCGTGATCAAGCCTTCCCAACCTATTCCTCGAGTGAACGATAAACAACCCCGAGTCTTGCCCATACTATACTACAACAATTAGTTGCACTGCCTACAGAGTTGTAAAACTTCTCGTGTAGAAGTCCTACGACAACCGCACATCAAGTTTATAGTTAGGTTTTGATCATAGTTTAGCTTAGTTCTACTTGCTTGAATCCTTTCAAGTAAGAATTTAATTCCAGCATGATTTAAGCAAAATATGATATATAATATACCTAAAATACCTAACTATCAATAATAGTATAGTAATAAGTATTCCGCAAGGATTCCAGAAGATAACTTTTGTCCAAAGTAAAATTCAAAACCTTCCCAAGTCGTATCCCGACGAGGTGCGAATTAAAAATCGAAGTTAAGTTTGTGATCGCGTGATTGAATATTTTAAGATTTGATTTGGTTTCCTATTTCTAACAAATATAATGCAAAAACAAGCAAAGATAATCAACAATTAAAGCAATCAAAAATCAAAACACGAAAACGTTAACGGGAATCCTAAAAACGTGACTGAAAAACTAAATTATCAAAAATTAATTCTAAAAATGTTTTTTTATTTTTTATAAATCCTAAATGACTAAAAATAATTTTAGAAAAAAGAATTATATTTTTTTGATTTTTATTTTATTTATTATGAATTAAAAACTAATTTAATCTAGAAAATTAATTAAAAATGCTAAACTAAATTATTAAAATCTGGAAAAATCACTAAAAATACTTAAGGTAATTCTAATCCTAGGAAAAATAATATGAGCCGCACAGCTTATCTTAATAAGCTGGAAATAAGCCCAAAAGGGCAAAAAAGCAAATAAGGCAAAAAGGGGTTAAAAGATTTATTGAATGGAGTCTTAACGAATAAGACCCAAGGGCATGATGGTAGTAGAGTGTGGTGTTGAGGCGTTGGGTGAGAAAGGGGAGGTCACAGGTTCGACCCCTGTGACCTTTTCTTTTTATGAAACATTTTTTTTTCTTTTTGAAAAAGCTAAAAAGATAAGTTTAATAAGCAACTTTAATTACGCACACTTTTCTGAAAACTACAAATAAGCAAGGAAAAGCACAAAATAAGCAAACAGTTATGACTAAAGAGCTTTTAAGCTTAAACTCTTAACTCAAATGGCTAATAAGCTTAACTAAGCTCAACCCTAAGCCACATAAGCTACAAACACCTTAATCTTAACCTAATAAGCACAACTAATCAACATTTAAGCAATTCCAATAAGCCATAACTTCAAAAATCAAATAAGCAGTTGATGAGAAATACCAAGCAAACAGAATGAAGAGCACATTTCAAGCTACTTTAAAAGCTACTAAACCAATAAGCTAAAGCCTAAAACCTAAAAACACATTAAGTACTCATCTAAGTGAACCCAAATAACCTGATGTTAAGAAAGTTGGCTAGATGATTAAGCTAGAAAAAGGACTTAAAAACTTGACAGACTAAAACTGTTTTTGGCTTTTTGGTTTTAGAAGGAAAAATATACTAATGCAGACCTAGATTTAAGCTAGTAAAAGAAACAAACTAAGCTCAAACAGAATGAGCTTGTACCCTAATGAGCTAATGCACTCAATTTCAGACCTAAAAACAAGCTTTAACTTACCTAAATTTGCTAATGAAAACTTGGATTTGAACTTTTTAAAAAGAGACTTAGATGCTTGACAGATTTTGACTCAACAAAAATTTACTTAAGCACAATTAACCAAATCTATACTACTGCATTAGGGACTTATAAACAAGCATGGAAATGGCACCTACAAGCACTTGATCAAACTCTAACTCAAATTAGCTTAATTTCACATGAGATTACCACAGATTCAAACCTAGGATATTATAAACCTTAAACTAGATATTAGGGCTTTGAAAACTTAAGAAAACTGGCTAATAAACTAAGCTAAAGCTAGTTAAAACTGACTTAGAAGCCAAAAACAACTTTTAACTTCATTTGACCCATTTTGAACCTTATCCCAAACACTCCTTAAGTTTTTGAAATCTAAGATTTAGCTTAAGACAGATTATCAAAAGCTTTAAAAACTTACAACAGATTGAGATTAAGGTTTATTAATGACAAATAAGCAAGTATTTCAGAAAATTAAGCAACTAGTAATAAGGTAAACTATTATGTTATATTTTGGATTTTCTAAAACTGTTTACAGTGAAACTTTATGAAAACTAAAAACATATTATGATAAACAAAAGGCTAGATGTATTAAGCAATAAAATGACAGAATAAGCAGGAATAAGCAGATAATATGCTGAAAAGGTAAATAAGCTAAATATGAAAGAAGTGAATGTACCTTTGCCTTTTGCTCAAAACAAGGGCTTAAATGCTCAAAGGAGATTTTCTACAAGCTAGCTTATCAAATAAGCTAAGAATAAGCCCTATAAGTCCATCCAGAACTAGCTTATCTTCCAATGGCTTATTCAAGACCTTTTGATTAATTTTGGGTGATAGCTTAATCAGTTTAGCTTTACACAAGCGAAACTGATTATGAACTAGCTTATTGATCTACTAGGAGCTTAATGAGCTTATTAGGTTGAATTTGAGCTTATTTAAATCTTAAGTTCATTAAGTAAAAAAACATGAATTAAAAACAAACTGAAATTTTATTGATATTCAAAAGTAAGTTACAAGCTTTTTAAAGAAATTACATTAAAATAAAGACATTAACTAAAAAGCTACAATAAGCTACTAAATTAAAACAATAAGCTAAAAAACTAGACGTCTTGTATGTGTGAGGAGCTCTTCTTTATATAGTGCTCAGATGAAGGTTCTAGGTCCTTAGCACGCTCCTCAGTCTTCAATCTCGTCCCTTCAATCTTGATTCATTCCCACGCAATCAATCTAAGCCCTTGATTTGATGCCACGCATCATTAGCCAATGATTGGAATTGGGATTGCCAACCTGGCATTCCAAAATGTCATGGCATGCGTCATTGTACTTCTAGAAGGAGTGGAGAGCGTGTGAGAGTGGGGATTTTACCCTGGTTGTGGTTATGGTAAAAATGGGAGGTAAAGGGTAAACGATGATTAACCGTGAATTTGATTTATCATTTGGGGCGTTGACCCGTGTTTTGACTTGGGCTAGGGGTGTAGGGCCAGGGTAAATGTTTTGGGTTAACGGGTAAGGGTTTTAATAAGAAAGGAGTTAATGGGGTTAAGGTTATAAAGGGGGGTGTTAGGTTTAGGACTAACGGTGAAATTTATAAGGACTAACGGTGTAAGTCCCCAAGAACTAACTGCGCAAGTATCCAGGGACTAATGATGCAATTGTTTTTAGGGTTTCCTTTAGGTTAAAGGATTAACATGATTGATTTTAAGATAAATTCGCCTTCGGCTTCTGTTGGGAATTATGCATTCCTGACTTAGTACCGCTAGTTATATGACTTAGTACCACTAGTTGTAATTAGTACTGACAGTACAAAGTGTTAAGTACTGATCAGTTAGTTAGTACCGTTAGTATAAAATAGTTAGTACCATTTATGAGATATGCATGAGATATCGTAGGAAAGGATATGCATGATCTTTGTACGCGTTTTGTAAAGCCCATTAGGGTTTCCTTAGTCTATAAAAGGAACCCTGGGCATAGTTAGTTTAATTTAACTTGCTCAATTTAGCTTAGATATTTGCATTACTAAGGTCAAAGTTAGCTATCTGCCTTAGCTTAGTTTGCATTTCCATTGGCTTATTTGTCCTAAGATTGCTAAACATTCAAGCCTTTTAAGCCCGTAGTGGTAAAAAACCATATCTATTAGCTTATTTTGGCCCTTTCCAGCTTATTTTTAAGGTTTTCATAAAAGTCACTTTTAAATTTGCTTATTTTTGTGTGCTTTATAAGTTTTTTTTAAAAAAAAAGAAAAAAAAAGTTTTTGTAAAAAGGAAGGTGTAGGAACCCGATCTAACACTTCATAACACAACACGGATCAAGAACTATGAAAAGAGATAAAGAAAGATTATAGTTTTGAGAGAGAAAGAAGAGAGAGAGAGATGAGAGAAACTGAGATAGATATTAATTAGAAAAAAAGATTTTTGTGATTCCTTAGATATTTTCTTAGGAAAATATCTATATATATATCCCTACGACGCGTGGGATATTTAACTAGGACCCGGGCTCGGGTTTTGCTGGGGATTAAACCCGAAACATATACAATATTAGATTAACTATCGAGCCCGATTCTCGATAATATTTTATTACAGAACATAACCTAATTAAAGACCGAGAGCTCCATCGTAGAGTGACCGAAGCATTCCTTGTTCGGACTCAATAAAATTGAGGCTAACAATCTCCCCCGAAGTGAGGTCTTTGAACACGGGAACAAAGAAGATCTCATTATATTGACTCAATAAAATTGAGTGCTAGCAACTCCCCCCGAAGTGAGTTATTGATGACACTCCTGTATGAGATCATGAGATGCATTTGTCGTAAGCTCGAGTGTTTCTTGGGTCTTTGTCTTCGGTCTTTGTGTAGGTGTGTGTTCTTCATGCATTGCTATCTAGACGTAGAGCCTTTCATATGTCTTTAACAGACTTTCTAGCTGTGCGTTCATTGTGACTATTGACAACATGCTCAAACTTTTGCATTATCTGGAAAGCTTCAAATCAAAGTTTGCGGGAAGTCATTTGCTAACGACTACGCGCGAACCAACCCTTCTTTTTATGTGTCAATAAGTAAATATAAATACACAAAAAGGATCAGAACCCGCGAGATCAAGAAAACCGGAAGCAGTATAGAGTGTTCCCGGGTCGTTATGTCCCAACGAGGCTGGAATGGATTATCGAAAGACGATTGATGATTGAATGCACATAAAATTTAAACAAATAACATAAGCTGGAAATTGAATTAAAGCTACTAAAAACTTTTACACTAAGGCACAAATAAGCTAATCTAAATCTAAATAGGCAAATTAAGCATGCAATTAAGCTAAATTACACAAGAGAAACACAACAGTACTAACAACAGTACTACCAGTATTAACTACCAGTACTAACTTGGAGTTAGTACTGCTAGTTATAAGTTAGTACTGTTAGCTAAAGGTTAGTACTGCTAGTGTTAGTTAGTACTGCTACCTTTGAAATCCAAGAAAATGAACTAGCAGTACTAACTTAGAGTTAGTACTGGTAGTGTTAAGTTAATGCTGTTCCAAAAGTGAACTAGCAGTACTAACTTAGAGTTAGTACTGCTTGTTCAAAACAGCCTTTAACTTTTTCAAAAATCATTTTTATTTCAAACTTATTAAAAACAGATTATCAAATAACAAAGTAAAACACTTATAAGCAATTTTCAATCCATAATAAGCACTTAAATAAGCATGAATTAGTCTAGCAGTATAAACTTATAACCAACAGTTGTATCAAATAAACTAGCAGTTCTGCAATAGATAAGTAAAGTAAGAAAAAGAGAGACTTACTACACCCTTGCTCAAAACAGGGTCAAACAACAAATCTACAAGCTCTAGCTTGTATAAAACAAGCTAGTGATAGTCCATAAGCCCATCCATAACTGGCTTATCATCCAATAAGTAAGCTGTGGTATGTTTGAGAGTGATATTTGTTATTTTCTCTTTACTACTTAACTTTTTTAGTTTACTTAATGAAAACAGCTTATAAGTAAGCTGTGGTGAGAGCTTTTTGAACACAAAACAATAAGATTAAGACTAACTTTAAGTTAATACTGGTAGTTAATACTGGTAGTACTGTTGTTAGTACTGTTGTGTTACTCTTGTTAATTTAGCT
>BQNB010057953.1:0-36911 GCA_026074375.1 Tanacetum coccineum
TTAATGGCAGTGTTAATTATTAAGTTATATCATGCACACAAAACCAACAGATACGCTATTCTCTTGGTTGTTTACAACGCATGGCTTTACTGATATGTAATATATGTGTAGGATCCCGTATAACACTTCACTTCATATAATCATACACGAATTTAGAACTAGAAATTAGAGAAAGAAAGTGAGTTAATTTAGAGAGAGAAAGAGGAGAGAGAGTTGAGAGAGAAAAGAAAGAAAATGAAATATTAATAATGAAATCAACTAACGTTTCCTAAGTGGAAGAGTTACTTATATACCCCGACACATTAAGTGACGTTTGGGATATTTGACTAGGACCTGGGCTCGAGTTTTGCTTGGGATTAAACCCGAAACATATACAATATTAGATTAACTTTCGAGCCCGATTCCTGATACTTTCCTATTACAACGTTAACTAATTGATTGACCGAGACTAACATACATAATGGACGAACTTCATGTTTGACTCAATATTTTAAGGCTAATAATCTCCCCTGAAGTAAGTTCATTTATGACACTCCTTCATGAGATCAATGAGATTGCTTTTGTCGTTAAGCTCATGTGTTCTTGGTCTTTCTTTTTGTTCTTAGTTGTAGGTTTGTTCCTTCATGCTTTGCGATCTTGACTTTGAGCCTTTGTCATTGTCTTCATCGTCTTTGCCATTTTGCGATCTTGTGTCTTTGACCAACATTCTCATACTATGCCTCATCTTGAAAGCTTCAAATCAGAGTTAGCGGAAGTCTTTGTCTTTAAATCTTGAGCTTTCATGATAGATTGTCTTTGTAGAATGAGCATGAACATGTGGTAATGAATCGACTTTGGTTGATTGGGATATTGTCACCACCGTTTTAACCTGCAGGTTTACGTTAGTGATAATTGAGAAAATTGATTTGAAAATCAATCTACGTATTACTTGTAAAAGCGTTTTCGTAACACATCGGGAGTTTTAAGCTTTATATCAAAATTCATTAAACGTCAATTCATTTACTGGACCAAATCGATATCCAGTTGTCACAAGTTTGATTCATATAGAATCTCGCAAGTCACCTACAGAGAGCTTGTTTGAGGTTGACTCAAGCAGGATTTCCATCTTCATTGTGAATACTAAAAGTATCACTCTGATGTTTTGGCAAATATCACAAGGATATTGCGTAAGACTCTTGTTAATAGCTTGTGAACTTGATGATGTTTAACAAGTGTTTGTAATGAAATGTGTCCTGATGAGATTTAGATTGATCTTTTGGCTCTAGACTCGATTAGTGCATTTTGGTTTTAGTACTCGGAGGCTGGAGCAGATTGCTACCTATTCAATATCAACGATCTCGGAGTGAGATGTCAATAGATAACGTGTGTATCTCCCTTGACAATGAACAAGTTTTTGTTGGAGAGAAAACCCCGAATGGCTGGGAAGGTTGTGCATTGCATCATCGACGGTCCTATGATGTCGTTTTCCAACAACAGCAATCAACATGTTGAATCTCACAACATAAGTATTTGACCCGGTTTCTACCTTAATTGTGTGGAGGCTTCTTTCTTTAACCCTTTACCATACGTTCTTTTCATTCTTCCACGCTTCAATGCTTACTAGACTCATTACTACACCATGTTATGATTGTTCCAGTGTTAGCTCATCTCAGTCGGCATATTCCCATATACATTCATCTCTAATCAGACCTAAGGACAGCTATTTCTACTTTGGATTACCCCTTGGGTAGATCCTTCGGTTTTCAGGGTGATCATAGGATTGATTCCTAACGTAACCAACCTTAGACTTCAGAATCGTCGAGAAATTAAGATGATGTTGGGTAAAAAATCGAACCATAAAACCTTTCTTACTGTCACACATAAAGTCGACTAGATCATATTTTAAATACATTTTTCTCCCCTTATTTCAAATAATAAACACTTAGTTATTGAAATTACCTTGTGATTACAATATTCTTGAATATCCTGTGGGGAGAAAATAATATCAGAAATGATGTATGGAACATTTTTGATAATGTTTTGATACATAAGAATTGGTCGGAGTGTTGATGTATCCAAGAGCATTAAAACTTTGTTTTTCGAAAAACTCCCCCTAAAAAATAAGAACTTATTGAAAAATTGTTGTCTTTTAAACCAAAATGAGGGATGGAGTGTTTGAACATACAATTTTTTGTAAAGATTATAATTGTCATTGAGAAAGTTCTTGAAAATTGTGTTCAACTTTTTGAAAAAATCAATTGTTAGAGGACTTCTCTTCGTAACGCTAAGGGTACGCGCATGAAACGATACACTATCCTTTTCCTGAGCCCTAAAACATTGAATGTATTGTAAGAACAACACAAGACCGAGAAACGTTAATTTTCCTTGTTGTGAGGATAAGTTATAAACCTTCCTTTTTATTTAAAGTCGGGTGTTATGTACTATATTTTGCACATAAGCATTTATAAAATTTAGAAATGAAATGTTTTGAAACTATTTAAAAACTCTCGCACGATTACTTCATTTACACACCCTGTCAATGTTAATCGTCATTACAAGCACGTAAATGTTAACGATACTAGAGAACATGCGAAAGATTCTTTTTTGGAAATTTTCTGATTTTTTTGATTTTGTATGTTTTTTTTGAGTTTTTATATTTTTGTATTTGCTTTTCTCAAAAATATTTACATGGTGATTGTTTGATGATGATATCAACAGTCTCATTTATCAAACCTCCAAGTTCAGCTGGAGTCAAACATCCCATAAAAAGTCCTTCTAACAAGATACTAAACCGTTCCTCCAGGAAGGCTTTCGTAAACAGTCAGCTATATTGGTATTCAGTCTGAAACAAAAATATAATTCAATTATACATTTTCACCTGATCCTATTATGAATGATACCAGTATGGATGTGCTTTGTTCGCGAATGCTGTAACGGGGTGCATGATATTGCTATGGCTGACTAAAGTCTTGCTAGTACAACGTATTTTGTTGAGTTGAAGCCATAATCTTGAAAGCTTTGGTCCTCATCACATTCCTTGAGCACAACTTATCAGATAACGCCACGTACTCTGCCTCAGCTGAAGACATTGTAGTGCATTTTGTTTTCTTTAGACACTAACTTACTAGCTTATCACCAGGAACTGTATCCCTCCAGAAGTGCTTTTCCGAATTATCAAGGCATCCGCATGATCACGTCTTAAAAAGCTGTTAATATCAAAGCCAGAATTCTTTGATACCAGAGTCCCATGGTTAAATGGTACCCATTGGATTTAAAGATTCTTTAACCTCCATGAGTTCTTTATGTTGGACCGTGCATGATAACGTGCAACAATAGCATACTACTTGCACAAAGTTCCTAGTCTACTAGATGTCAAGTACGACGAGTGGACCCGATTTTACTACGGGATCAATTGGTCACGGTTCTCCACTCCAATCCTACATCATTTTGGTATATTGTAGCCAATTGTGTTACCAATTGAGTGACAATTGTCCCAATATTATACTTTTTCAGAATTTCTAAACGTACTTGGACTGATTGATAAAAATACCTTTGGGGACTGGTGGATCTGTAGTCCTAAAAAGAATTTCATCTCCCCCATTAAGGACATTTCAAATCTACTATGCATTAACTTTTCAAATCTTTTTGAATATTTAGGGTTTGTAGACCCAAAAATTATGTCATCAACGTAAATCCGTACAGTAAAAGCCTCCTCGTATTTATCTTTGAATAATGTTGGGTCAAATAACCCTTTAGTAAAAAGCATTTATACATCATTGAATGAACGTTTTTTCATCATACCAGGCTCTTGGAGCTTGCTTTAATCCATACAAAGCTTTCCTGAGAAGGTATACTTTTTCTGGATGATCTGGATCAACGAACCCTTCCGGCTGAGCAACATAAACCTCCTCCTTTAGTGGACCATTAAGAAATGCCGTTTTCACGTCCCTCTGATAGATTGGAAAAGACCTTGTGTGCTGCGTGGGCAACTAAATCCGAACTGCCTCTAAGCGAGTAACGGTGTAAATGAATCATTTAAATCAATACCCTCTATCCTTGGAGCATCACCTTTAGCTACAAGCCGTGCTTTGTGCGAATTACAGTCTGATCTTCAACCTTCTTGTTCATCCATAACCACTTATAAGCTTTATAATGATCTAGCAAATGGTTTGTCGACTTTCCACAGACTTGTTAGTCTGTCGAACTGATGAAGTTTATCCTGCATTGCTTCGATCATGCAAATCAGCCATGCCTCCTTAATGTTTCTTCGGTTCAACAATACTCACCGTGAGAGCGAACCATACACATTTCAGGATCTGTAGGCAGCTGTCGTCTTTTTGAAACTGCATGGTTGATTTCCACAAACTTGTTCTAATGGATATCTCAGGTCCATTCCGGTAATCATGACTTTGTGGTTGAAATGAATGCACATCGGTATTATCAATGTTGCGTGAGGAAGACTCACCAATTTCTTGTACCCGTGTACAAAAAGGATTGATAAATTTAGCTTCTTGAAATGATGCATTCGGTGCTTGATCATTGTTGTTGTCCTCAGCATGACCGTGTGCTGATGTAATATTTCTTCAAGTAAAAGATTGACTAAAGAAAAATTCCAACGCCTTGTTTTGTGACGAATCATGTCTTTTCTGCTTTAGGGAACAACATTAATGGTCTTGGGAGGTACGGGTCAGAGTGTCATTAAACTGACGCCTTTTGTCCTTGAGGATGAAGGCCTGAAGTGACAATTCAACAGACTCATCTCTTGTCCGATGTGGTGTAGAGTCTGAACAATTGTTGATCAGACATCAATTTCTTTGATATTCATCAAACTTGATATGAATAGGACTCACAATAAAGCGTATTCTCTTATTGTAAACACGATATCCCTTCGACTGAGTACAGAATATCCCACCATGACACATGGATCCCTTTTTCTTTCCATCTTAACCAATTTTCCACCCTCATCTAGTTTAATATAACACATGCAACCAAAGATGTGAAGATGTTTAACTTAAGGTTTCCTGTCTTAAATGATTGATACGCCGTCTTTTCCAAGAGTCGATAAGATGATTGAACTGTTCTGAGTATAGCATGCGGTTATTGCAACCTTGCTCAGCCCAGATGATAAATAGGAAGCTTAGAAGCTGAGAGCATTGTTCGAGCAGCCTCAACAAGAGTGCGGTTCCGTCTTTCGACAACGCCGTTCTATTCAGGTGTTCAAAGATGTTGGAAGTCTGATGTTCAATATGGCCTTACTTCTTTGAAAATAAGCATGAGTTGTCTTGTCACGAACTCTGTGCCTACTGTCAGTACGGACACTAATAACTTGAGCTTGAAGATTGCGTTGATCATCGTGAGGAAAGTCTTTGAGAACTTCTGGAGTTCATCCTTGGATCGTATAAAAAGAGATCCAATTGTATCTTGAATATCATCACAATCACCAAATATATTTTCTTCCAATTCCGCTTGCAACCCGATATTGACCCACACAAGTCCATGTCAAAGCAAGTTCAGCCCTTCCTTTGAATTTGAACAGCGTTGTGATCCTAAATGAGCTTCTTTTTCTTTACACATTTCACACATACGAACAAAGTTGCGATCCTTGACCCATATTCAACTTAGTGTAAGCCTGGCACACAATATCTCTTCTTTGAGAGTAAAGGTGATGTAATCGAAGTTAAACATGAGAAAGTCTTCGATGCCATAACCATGCTTAGTTGGTCACACACACACTTAGCCGTGAAACAGATCAGAGTTGATGATTGTTTCCTTGAAGCGAAATTTTTGTATATAGAGACACAGATCCATGATTACCAGTTAGTAAATCATTCCCTGAAGATCTCTCACAAAACAAGTAATTTCCCTGAAAGCAACCTCCAAAATCCGCATACACAGACTTGACCAACAGAGAAAGATGTGATTGAGCATTCGACGAATAAAACCCGTTTTGATCATGACATTTCCTTGATCAGATCAGCCATACCCTAGAATCTAGAGCAAACTTATCATTTCAAAACGAACAGTACCCATAATTTCTCCACAAAAATACACAACAGCTTGAGATTGCCCATCATTGTGCCTTTGTGCATCAGAGTCAAACAATGAAATAAATGATGAGTTGTACAATCTGCAAGAGAATTAGAGACTATGGAACATTGGATAAATTGGATCTATTGAATTGAATATCTTCAAGACATAGTAATCCTAGAGACAATGTCTATAGTGGGACTAATACTTGTTGATACATCCTCTTTTTCCTGATTTTAGGCATCCATATCTTTTTGGTCCTAATAGGTTTTTGTGTCCATTTATATCCTGATGGACATCTCTTAGCTATCCACCATTTCCATTCCTGAATTATTCCATACAACTCTTAAGGTAAACTCTTGGATTTCCTGAATATGTATCTGATGCATAACTGTTTTCTTATGGGGTTGTTGCAACAATTTGTAGTCGCTTTGCTCCTTGTGTTTACTAGCACTAATAGGCACACATTAGGCTTATTAGTTTCTATCAAATCACGTCATTTAGTATCTAGAAACACAAGCTCATGGATTAGAATTAAACACATATTTTCCATATTCAGCACAAACACATTCAAATTCGAAGTTTTTGGAATTTGAACTTGTCATTACACGCAGATTACAGACTTTGTATTCTATAAATACTGAGAAATCCTATGATGGGTCTTCTACTTCCATCTTTTTAACTTCACTTGACTATTTTTGCACACCTTATCTTTTAACTTTGATAGCACTTAAGCTGTGGGTCTGCTAACACTAGTAGTGTGATTTACTACTAGAAGATTTAGACACGTAGTATTAGTATTCCTAGAAAGCATGAGGCAACTGCAGTTCTCTGTTTTGTGTAGTGTAAGTAGCAATTCTTTACATACTGGTTTTAAGAGTTATTAATATCTCTTCTCCTAAACCTTCTTCACAGGTCAACGCACCACCAATCAACACAGAAGCTATAGCAATCATCACAACTATCCCAGAAATCACTCCATTCATCGCCCTTCAGCTAAGAGTACCGAAATTGGAACAAGATATGTCTGAAGTAAAGAAGACTGATCACTCTGCTGCTGTTTTGGCTTCTATTCAATCCCAAGTTCCTACAGTTGTTGAAAAGTATGTAGGAACAAAAATTGATGATGCTTTCCTTAAGGCTCTTGAAAGACACACTGCAGATTTAGTTGAGAAATACTATGTGCTGCCTGCTCTAAAGTCAAGCAAGAAACAAGAATCTGAAAAGAGTCCGAAAGAGATTATCAGAATCAAAAGGGAACAAGGTGAGAAGAAACCAAAGCCAATGTATACTATCAAGTCGACTGATAAAGCTGCACTTGAAGAATTTAATCTAAAGGGTGCTCTCTTCAATATCATGCATAAGAACAAGTCTGCCAACAGAAATCCTGCCAATTACAGACTATACCATGCCCTTATGGAAGCATTGATAGAGGATGAAAATGCCATGGACAAGGAAGTTGCAGACAAGGTTAAAGACCACAAAAGAAAGCGTGATAGTGATGATGATGAAGACGATGATGATGAAGGCCCTTCAGCTGGATCAAACCAGGGTGAGTCAACAAAAAGGAGAAGACACGATTCAAGTGCTTCTGGGTCAGCTCAACCTCCTTCTAAAGATTCTACGCAAAGTACAAAGAACAAGCTGGATTCTAATGCTTCTGCAGCACAACAGCCTCCAGCTCACACTTCTTCAGCCTGGCAAATCACTGACACAAGAGATACTCCTCCTGGCCCTTCAATGCAAAGATCTGACCATCAATCTGAACAATCTTCTGATGACAATCCAATTACTGATGAAGGGCATGTCTCAGATCCGGAGGACACCGATAACGCTCATATTCCTAAGGTACCGGCTGCTACATGGTTTAAACCGATTCCTGAAGAAGAAAGACCAGCTACACCTGAACCAGAATGGACCATTCCTTCAAATGATTACCCTGAACCAGAGAACAACTGGGCAAATGTATACGCCACAACGTATCAAGACCCCGAGGAGAACAAGCTTCAAAGGAAGACGGGTGATATAGGATCCTTCATCAAATGGTTCTGCAAACGAACAGGAAAGAAGAAGCTCTGCAAAGCTGATTTGGAAGGTCCAACTTTCAACTTGGTTAAAGCCTTTCACAATAACAGCGTCTCTCTTCAGTTTCAGATGGATGAATGTCATAAGCTGCTGACTGATAAGGTTGATTTGGTTAATCCTGAGGGTCATCAAATTCTGCGTAATGTATATGAACCGTTGCCCTTAGGAGGACCACCAGGTCAGGTAACTATTCAACCACAACTCTTCTTCAATAAGGATCTGGAATATCTTCTGTCAGGTGACAAAGAACGAAAAACTGCCTTATCCATATCCAAGCTCAAAGCCGCTCGATACCTAGACTTTGGACTTGAAGAATTAGTTCCGTATCTGTGGGTTGAAAGTGAGCGCGATTATGACATCAGTGCAGCTTATGGCATCACACACTGGTGGTTCAGTAGAAAGGAATTCTACATCAACAAACACCGTGAACCCTCAGATCGTGATGCAGTCAGATCCCATATGCGAATTCTCAGTGTGATCAGTATCAAGACTTACGAAAGATACGGATACAACTACTTGAGAGAGATAGTTCTACGCCGAGCTGACTACAAAGAGTACAAGATCTCGGAAAAGGATTTCAAAAACCTTCATCCAAATGATTTTGAAGATCTGTTTCTGCTTCATCTTCAAGACAAGCTCAACCACCTACCTAAATCAGACAAAGTTAATCTACACACCGCAGTCAACATGTGGATCAGAAACATTGTCATCAGGAAACGTGTGGAAGACTTGCAGCTAGGCGTTGAGAGCTATCAAACAAAGCTCAATCTGGAACAACCGAACTGGGATGCATCTGACTTTCTATTCAAAGAAGATTACACCATTGTCAACAAACCCAGAGCAGTAATCTACAGAGACAGAGTGATGATTAATATGAGATGATTGAGATAGATGAGGTGCACAAATTTTAGGCATGGAACGTTACGAGATTTAGGACAAGCTAGATTTCACATTGGTGAAAGATTTCCGGCTGTTCAAATTCAATACAGGGCATGGGAGACAGGAAATTGGACTAACGGACGACAAAAGAAGGATGTGATGACTTTATCGAGGTGAATGAGAAAAGTCTAAAGATCAGGAGAACTCTTTCGAAGTCTGGGATAGCTTTGTCGTTGGAGACAAGAGATATTGGAACTAAAGATCTGATCAGCAGAAAAAATAAAAATTAGAGTGGAAATCGTCACTCCGACACTAAGGTCAATATTATCTTATTATGAATAATATATCTTGTACAGTATAAGTAATAAGTAGTATATCTTTTGATTCTATGACCCTCAACGATTGAGGGGGGGCATTAGTATATCTTTTCTCCCAATTTTTATAACATATTTAAATCAATTGATATCCAAAATGTCAAAGGGTTTAAAATTTTTTGATAAGGGGATAAAATGTGATTAAAATATGTGAATAATAAAAATGTGATTATTAAGTCTCGTGTGATACTCGCCACAAACGTTGCTAAACCAATTTGAATATCGTTGACATTTTGAGGGGAGCATTTTTGAAAAGTAAAAACAATCAAGGTACAAAACGCTTTGATATTTATATCATAAGTACCTTAATTGAATTTTCAATTGAGTTTTATATTGGAAGGAGAAAACTGTACCAAAAGACTGACCATGCATTTTACTTTATCGGAGATATAAGGTTGATAAGGTTAGGTACAAGTTCCAATGATCCAGCCAGAACCGGAGGGATCAGCCCAGGGTCAATCCACTAGTTAGTGTAGAAGTCCTTAGATATGACATAAAAAAGGAGAAAAAGTGAGAATAAGGGAATAGTGCCGACTGAGATGGAGCTAGTACTGGAATATACCCAACAAGGTTCTAGTCATAAAGTCTCGGAAAGCCTGAAGGGGTTGAAGAATAAAAAGAATTGTAAGATAAAGGATGTAAAGAAAGAGCCTCCATACACTTAGCAGAAGAAACCAGGACAATACATATGCAGCCAGAATTCACAAGATGATTGCTGACACTTGAAGAGCCGACATCATGGAGGCCCAGTGATGCAATGCACAACCTCACAGACACTCAGAATCTCTCAAAAGATTTATGGTTTCATTTCTCACAGAGATAAAACACGTAACTATTGACTTTCTCACTCCGAGTTAGGTGATATTAAAAAGGTGGGCAGTCAGCTACCAGCCTTTTTCGAATCACTAAAACCATAAAGCCATACTATCGAGTTCCTAGGGAAGGGGGGCCAGAGATCATTAATTAATCTCGTTAGGACACATTGCCAATTCTTTGTCTTTTCACTCATTGTGGAGGAAACAAGACTTTCTAAGAGTCCTACGACATATATCCTTGTGATTATTGCCAGAAATCCGAGTGGAAACGAAGGTTTTTCACATATAAGATGGAAATCCTGCTAGAGCCAACATCAAACAAGCTCTTGGTAGGTGACTTGTGCGATTCTACAAGAATCAAACTTGTGTCAACTGGAAAGAAATGATGGTGCGATTCTACGTGAATCAAACTTGTTCCAGTATATGAATTGACGGTTATTGAACATTTGACAAACAATCAAAACTCTCGAAGTGTTACAAAATATTTTCCTAATTAACACTTAGACTGATTTTTTTTCAAATCAATTTTCTCTTTATTGCTAACTGTTTCATTACAGGATCATTTAAAGATGGAGATGGAGATGGAGATACCCAGTTCCAGTAATGTCAAGTTAATAACCGAATGCTCAGACACGACCTACACTTGTTATGAAGTTATGAAAGATCTCATAAAGGTGTCAAAGCTTCCGCAAACTCTGATATCGTGTATTTCTTCACAAGTGCACAAGATGGCGATCCATTACAAGATGATGTAAGATTATGTTTGGGTGATGATCTCAAGAAAGCTCAAGATCACAATCAAAGACAAGTCAAAGATGAATCAAAAGATCACTACCCCAAATGTACAAGATATCAAATGAAGAATCAAATGTCCACGAGCTAAAGACTGAAGTGATTAAATTTAGTATTTTCAGGGGTGACCTCCCTTAGGGGGAGATTGTTAGATATTAGAAAAAGACTCGGTCACCCCGTGTATTTTACTGTTTATTATAGCTCGTAGTTTAATAGTTAATCGTATGATTTTCGGTTTTGAACCGGGTACTAATACCCTGTATTTGTAAGAACTATATATATACCTCTTCCAACTTTAGAAGAGGTAGCTAGTCATTATTCATTTTCTTATTTTACACATATTTCTCTCACTAGAAAATATCCTCTCATGTGTTTCTCTCTCTAGAAACTAGCCAAGTCCAAGAATCATCACCATGTTATGATTTATGATATACCACACAAGTTAAGATGCTAACACTACTCATAAATACTAATTGTGTATGCATAGCCACTTTTCGCTCCCTTATTCCTAAGTCCTCTAAGGATTTTATTCTTATTATTGGCGACAAATAAATTATGGCCTTATTTTTATAAAGTAACCCGGTTTAGACCATAATTAGTTCAAAATCCTTTCCTAAAGAGACGATATGGTGAGAATAAGGTCCACATTAAGGTTCTAATTTCACATGATTTAGGGGTTATCCTTTTTATTTCATCCGAAACAACTCAACTACGAGTCCAGAGACGGAGGATTTATTTAGATAACCCCGGAGTCGAAATTTGGCTTTATTATTATTATTATTATTATTATTATTATTGTTATTGCAACATTATTAAACCCCCCGGTCCTTTAAACAACTGCCACATCGGTATGCGAGCCGACCATGATCTAGGAGTCTTATTTCGACGAGGAGATCCTCGACCTTTTTGAAGGCCACAACATCAGCAGGGAACCGACCAGATGCAACAAACTTTTATCAATATTGGATTTATTAATCTTACTATGGGCCTTCTTTTGAAGACTGCCACATCGGCAGCGAACCGACTAGAGACAGTAAACTTTTATCAGCCCACAGTTTTTTTTATTAGTACCTCCACCCTTTAAACGACTGTCACATCGGTATGCGAGCCGACCATGATCCAGAAGTCTTATTTTGGTTTTGGTTTATTATTATATTATTATTATTATAGCCAAATTTCAAGTCCTGTGGTCTTTTAACTACCTAGACAATGGTAGTGAGCCGTCAAGAATCGGTATCCTATTTCCCCACAATATTGACAAAACCTCGATGTGTACCTTACTTTCACCAGAAAGAATCTCTACGAAGGAATCTAAACTAAGAATCGTAAAAACCAAAGCAACTTTGTTTATTTAACAATTATATAATGTTTATTAAGCAGATGGGAGCAAAAAGCCACAATTAACCTATATGAGCTCTAAAGAGATCCAACTACTCCATGTTTAGCATCTCAACTTATATTCAACTCTATCATTTTTTGTTCTTCGCAAATTTAAAATCTTTACGAAAAAGATCCGCGAATGCCTAGTCTAATAAAAACAAGCTTTGCATATTTAAAGTCTATTATGGAAACTTGCAAACTCTTGGCTTTTTTCAAGCTAGAATTCGCGTTTTAAAGCTTCTTGTATAAAAGACTAGCAAAAGCTTAAATTTATAAAGGTTAAGGGGCAAGCTAGAGCGCAACATGCTCGATCAAGTCAAAATTTATTCTCAAAAAGACAAAACTATATGTCAAAATACTTATTTTATTTTTGGCCTAAAAACACATATTTTTACTATTTTTGGTGGTAAAACGGGGTTACGTGAAGACAAGGAAAATGCAAGTAAGATCAAATCGAAAGATCCCCCTCCCCCATACTAGAACAAAACATTGTCCTCAATGTTTAAAATGGTCTCTACGTAAATCTTAAGCCGTTTGTTAATTATTCTAATAGATAAACGTTAATCAATAAGATCTAGGATATCAAATTCCCATATATAATCATGCTAAAGATTGAAGACCAAGTGAACGATGGACAGAACCACGAGCATGAGAGTCTTTATAATCCGGGCAATCCTGGACATAAAACACAAACCACAAAACACGAGAAAGGAAGAGGCGAGCCTCCTCATGTCACACTTATTCATAATTATTATACTAATATACTATTACTAGGGATAAGCATGGGTTGCCACCTACGAAGCGCTTGTTTTTATGCGAGTATCTAGCTTGACTCACCCCATATCATCATGATATTAGGGTCGAAACATGTGGAAGAGCAAATCTTCATCGGACTTTCATTCACGATGTTTGGATAAACATTGAAGCACATGAAAGTTCCACTCCGATGAGATGCTACCGGTTCTAGAGAAGAAAAATGAAAAGCGGAGATGCCAGGGTCAAAAATAGTATCCTCACTCCCGGAGGAGAGAAGTAAAGGAGATTCCACCGGATAGGTGAAATAAGGAAGAAAAATTCGAATAACATATGTGAAGGAAAAATAATGGCGATCCTCAAAGGATAATTTCACATATGTTGGAGAAAAAATTATCTCCTAAATCCCGAGGTCGAAAACTTTGACAATATTCTTCAAATCATCTTTATCAGGTTCATCTTCTAAGCTTCTTGGTTTATGATCTAAAAATACCTCAGGTGGGAGATTAGGGATAGTGTCATTTATAAGCAAACTCTCAAGATAGATTATATCTCCCTTTGAATCGTGATAACCGTTCTCAATATTCGTAGAAATATCCATATCTAGAAAAGCATCGATCTCATCAATTTCCCCTCCTGGGTCGAAACACTCATCCTCATTAGCATCGGAAAGAGGTGTGACAAGCAAAGTCGGCTCATCAAGGTTAGAAACATAAGAGTCCTTACACTCGATGTTCTCTAACACCTCATCAAAAAGAGGATTTACATCGCTAGAGATATATTCATCGTCGAATTCGAAAAGAGGGTTCGAGTAAATTTTAACCTTATCTTCTGGAACGTCCTCATCGGATAGTGACTCGTTATCACTAGTGGTAAAATCTTCATTTGAATCGAAGAGAGGGTTAGAGAAAATCACAAAATTTTCCCCTAAAACATCAAGAGGGGGAGGATAATCACAAAAAGGCAAATCACACTCACTGTCATTGTCGAATGTATCCTCGGACTCACTTGGGATTAGGACAAGGTCCTCAACACTAGACTTTATGAATTCGTCCGATTCCTTTTCAAGAATAGTGCTAAGATTCTCATCCCCCATGATGAGAGAGTCCTCGGGCTCCATAGTCGGTAAGATAGGTGTGATTGCA
Organism: Tanacetum coccineum; assembly: GCA_026074375.1. NCBI lineage: Eukaryota > Viridiplantae > Streptophyta > Magnoliopsida > Asterales > Asteraceae > Tanacetum > Tanacetum coccineum. Next base: position 14,230 of record BQNB010057953.1, read on the forward strand.
ATAGACGGAGGAATTTGAGAAATAATTTCATTCAAAGGAATAGTACTCTCCTCGTCATCATCGTCATCATAGCAAATAGAATTGAAATGTCGTGAAGGTTCGAGAGTATGAGTAATAAGATTAGCTGCCTGCTCTTGTTTACATAACTTTTCAACCAAGGATTTCACAGCTTTAAGAACATCATTCATCCTTTGCTGATTAAGGTCTTCTTGAATACTTTGAGGTTGATGATCGATGGAATACTGCGTGGGTTGGTCAAAACCGTAGGAGTTAGAATCATAGCAAGGGTTAAACTCAGGGTAGTTTTGATGCCATGGTTGACATTGATAATCTTCATGAGGACCCCTACATTTTTCACAATTAAGATATTGTTGTGGAAAACTCGATGAATTTTGTGGATGATAATTATCACAAAAGTTTTGATTGTAGCACAGTTCCTACTCATAGACAAGCGGTACCCGTGGTGTACAATCATAACCATAATGAGCGTTGTTCCCACATAATTCACACGAGTATGATTCGTACGGGGGTTGTGGAGGGTGGGTGAAAAAATTTGGAGGCTCATTGAAAGAGTTCGGATTAGGAGCATCAATGTATGAATTTCCATCTCTTGAAGTGCAAAACAAACAAAATCCTCCTCTAAGATTATATCCACACCACTTGCAAGTACACCGTTGACAACGTACACCATCTTCTAACAGATCTCCACACCCAAAACAATGAAATTGGTCAAACGAAGATGTTTGGGGTTGTGAAGGTGGGTAGGAAAAATTGGGTGTTTCATCATTTGAAATGGAATCGGGGTTACAGACAACTCGTTTTCGAAACTCATATTGGTACAACGCCAAAAATTTCCACCGTTAAACGGACCTCCACACCACGAGCACCTTGAAAACCAAGACATGTTGAAGAATTATCGGATAAGAAGGTAAAGAGAATAAGAATTGAATAAGAGGATAGAGAAGAATATTTATAGATTTTTCAAATAAAACATAAGGAAAAGAAATAATAAAATAAGAAAGAAGAATATTTTTGGTAACCGATAGTCAAAGGTGCACGGTAGCTCTCTAGAAAACGCACAAAGAAGAGGAGAAGCGGCTAAGCGTGAAGTGCTTTAAAAACCTTCTCCTTTCGGGTCGAAGTTCGTAGGATCGACCCTCCTTATACCTTTCTTATAGTTTGTTAATCTAAAGGTGAGCCGATTTAACAATTGACAACACGGTTATTTTCAATATTAAAATAAAGGAAAATAAAAATAGAAGTATAAAATATTTTTGTATTTTTATATAAAATAAAACAAAAACTTTCATGAGGAAACGATCTTCAAGGCTCGAACGTGGACAATCCCGTAAAAATCGCTACACCTCTCTTCGACAACGGCGCAATTTTAATATGCGTAGAAATATGTATCAAACAAATATCCCTCAATAATATATATATATATATATATATATATATATATATATATATATATATATATATATATATATATATATAATACATATACATAAGCAAAGTAACATACAAAATATTCTTAGGAAAGAATAATAAGTAATCAATACGGGTATCGTTCTCCTCGGTGAGAGGTGAATGGAAATTCACGTGCATGTCGCGAATCGAGCTTGATTATCATTAAAGATTTGATTTTGGATTCTAAAACTAATAACGCAAAGGGAAAACCACATAAAGGAACTCTAAACTAAAAATTAAAGAAATTAACAAATCGTAACGATATTTAAAACGAAAAACAATTTAAAATCAAACTAATTTACCAAATAAGACGAAATAAAACTCTAAAAACTCAAATTGCAAATTTTTTAAACCTGAATGTATTAAACTAAATTTTCAAGAACAGGAAATATTTTTTGGACTTTTTTAAACTAATTAAAACTATTTCTTAAACTAAATAATACAAAAAATGAAATTAAAAATACTAAACTAAATCCTAAAAATAAAATAAAAATTTATAAAAATTCTATAATCTAAAAAGAAGGTCTATAAGGAAAAATCACAAAATAAGCTGAAACATATAAGCTGTTAAAAATAAAATAAGCTGATAAACTAAAACAAAAGTGCATTTAAGATATTAAAGAAACACAGATATAATGAAAAAGTCCCAAGGGCGCTTTGGTTAAGGCATTGGTGTTGTGAAGGAGAGGTCACATGTTCGAGTTCTTTTTGGAAAATATTTTTTTTATTTTTCTTTTTGAAAAAGCTATAAAATAAGCAAAACTAAGAAACTTTAATTAAGGAACTTTTTGCCAAAACTTATTAATAAGCCAGAAAAAGCAATCAAAACTTACAGCTTATAGTTAAAACTGCTAAGCTTAAAATTGAAACTGTTTGGCTTTTAAATGACTCAAAAAGCAAAAAAAAAACTTAATAAGCTAAAACAGATTTATACTTGAACCGAATAAGCACTTATGACCAGAAATAAACAGACACAAGAAACTTAAAAACACTAAAACGCAATAAGACAGCAGACTCTAAAACAGAACTTAAAGGACTTTTTACTATCATTAAAGTTAGAATAAAAGACTAATTAGCACTTTAGGAAAAGCTAAAAATATGAAAACAGATAAAGAATGACACTCAAATGACACAAATAAGTTGGAAGTAAGCAGATTGGTTCAAGAAAGAAGCTAGAAAAAGCAATTGAAAATGACAAACTTAACTATTATTTTTGGCTTTTTGGATTTTGAAATCAAAACTTGAAACTAAAATTAAGACTCTAAACTACTTTTGACACACTAAAACTCAAAACAGATTGAGTTTATACTATTATAAGCTGAATTCTACCAAATTTGACCAAAGCTAAGCTAGAATGTGACCACTATCAGCCTGCAATAAAAAAAACTTTTAGCTTTACAAAAACTACTTAACTGACTTTGAGCTAAAACACAAGAAAAGGCTTTTTTCAAAAAACTACTTCCCTAAAACAGATGAACCTTGATGCATATGAAACCAATTTCTAACACCAAAACACTCCTTAAGAAGAGTTTAAACAAAATTTACCAAATAAGCAATTTGAAAACTATTAAGATTAGCTGACTTGGGAATTAGCTAAAACAATCTTCAAAACTAAACAAAGCTAATTTTAAACTTATGAAAACTATTATTTAGACTAAATAAGAGCCTATTAAAACTGATCTAATGACCAAAAATGACCTTAGCAGTCTTAACTATTGTTAAGACTGCTTGTCCCAAACACTCCTTTAAAACTTTTACATCCATTCTTAAGCTGATTCAGACCTTAATAAGCTTCTTTTTATGAAAACAGATTTAGGACTAGAGTAATGAAAGATATTTAAACAAAAAAGCTTCCTAATAAGCCACAGCCTACAATCTAAAATCAATAAGCACTTTTCCTCTAAAACTAAGACTTAACCCTTAAAACTATAAATCAGATTAAGTTAAGCTAAAAACTAGATTCAATAAACATAAGAAGCAAATATTAAACTGAATAAGCACGTATAAGCTAAGATTAAGCAGTAATAAGCAGATTAATAAGCTAAACAGACATTAAGCTAAAATAGTAAAAGAGAGAGTACCTTGTCCTTTGCTTAAACAAGGACTTATAATTGCTCAAAAGAGCTTATCTACAAGCTCTAGCTTGTTGAAAACAAGATGGTAAGAACACCATAAGCCCATCCCTTTTGGCTTATCATCCAAAACAACTTAATATGCAGAATTTTGAGACTGTTTAAGTGAAAGGCTTATTCAGTTAAGCTTTTAGCAAAGCTTAAGTGAATAAGCAGTAGCTTATAGTTAAAAGAGCTTATTAGAGCTTATTAATCATTTCTAAACACAGTTTCAACAATATTGCTTAATAGTAAAAACAGAATTAAAACTTAATTTAAAAGGAAACTAAAATTTTATTAATTAAAAGGTGATTACAAGCTTGAAAAGGGAAACTACATTGAAAAGAACATAATAAGCTAAAAATAAGCTAAGCTAAAAAGCTACTAAAACTACACTACTCCTACTCTAGATATTCTAACTTGTGTGATTTTATCTTCTATTTATAGCTGGCAGAAGATGATTCTAGACCCTGAGGAGCGTCCCCTTACTTCATTCCAAGCCCTTAGATCCAATAAATCCAATCTGAGTCTTTGATCTTTCTCCACGTCTTTTCCACCAATAAGAATGTTAGGGATTGCCAGCGTGGCTTTAAGTGGTGTCAGAGGTGTCAGACAAGCTTTCTAGAAGGTGTAGGAGCGTGTGTGTGAATGGGAGAGTTACCCTGTGTAACTCGTTGAGGTGAAATAGGAGGGAAACAAGGAAGAGGCACAGTAACATTGACCCTGTGTTATACGTTTTGACTTTGACCCGGATCATGAGATGTAGGGATTAGGCTTTTTCATGGGCCTGGATCAAGTTTTACATATGGATTGGACATGGATAATTAGATTTGGATAAATGGACTTGGATTTGTATTAAAAAGGCTAAGGTTTTGTATAGTATAAATCTTAATGGGCTGACCCGACCCATTAAATGGGTACAGGTTGGACCATTTAAAGATATATACGCCTTCGGCTTTGATTTCTCACGCTCTTTCCAGTCCCGTGCTCGGTTTTGTCCGTTTTGGCTTCGTTTTTGTCCTTTTTAATATATCCGATACCTACATAATACAAATCATAAAATACACATATATATTGCATTTTTATGTATTTTTTGTCATTTAAGCTCATTTTAATAAGGAAAAATGATATGTGATTAAACACATATCAGCTTTGCCTGAACTTGTGCTTGAAAATAAATCATGGCATAATAGTGTTATATCATATTTCATTGATCAAGGCAATGTGTTAAGAGAGAAAAACAAATATATACTTCTAAAGAAAAGAAATATGCATCAAATAATCATTCACATATTTAAAGATGATATTATATTTGGATCTACATGTGAAAATCTATGTGATAAATTTATAGAATGTATGCATGATAAATTTAAAATGAATAATTCAGGAGATCTCAAATCTATTCTAATCCTACAAATCAAATAAGATGACAATGGCATATTCATATCGGAATCAAAATATTTGAGAAGTTGTCTCAAGAAATTTGATCTTGAAAATGCTAAATACATTAAGACACCAATGTCAACCGATTTAAAACTTACCTTGGATAAAGATGGAGTTTTGGTTGATAGCTCTAAATATAGCTGTATGATAGGGTGTCTGCCATATCTCACTGATTACATACCCGATATCATGTTTGTGTGTACACGATTCCAAGACAACCCCAAGGAATCTCACATGGATGCTATTTTACGGATAGTTAGATACATAAAGAGCGCTTAATATTTAGGCCTTTGGTACCTAAACAAATCAGATATTGCAGTTTGTGTCTACGCTGACTCAAATCATGCATGAGATTACGTCGACAAAAGCTGAATATGTTGCACCTTAGTTGGAGGATGTCTAACACAATGGTGTTGTAAGAAACAAAAGCTCTTGCTATATCCATGACTGAAGCCGAATATGTTGCCGCCAAAAGGGCTTGTTAACAAGCTTTATAAATGAAGCAAGCCATGAAAGACTACGACATTCACTGTAAAGACGTCTTTATACTTTGTGACAACAAAGGTGCAATAGATTTAAGCAAGAATCCCGTTCATCACTCCTGAACAAAACACATCGAAATTCTTCATCAATTATTTCGAGACAATGTTCAAAAGGGTAATATTCTAATGGAGAAAGTCGTCTCAAAAGACAACATCGCTGATAACCTCACCAAGCCCCGAAAATGTGAAACCTTTAATTATCTTAAATTAGGGCTCAAAATGTTAGTGCATAAAGAATAAAGCATTTATTCAAAACTCAATTGGTTTCTAAATTAAGTTATCACTTATTATAACTATGATTTAAATTTTATTTTACAAATCTAATTTGTAATTAAAATCTCTAAACCAATTAACAAGGATTACTTCTTTGTTAACCATGTAACATTTCTATGCAAAAATTAACTTTTAATTTTACCATCCTCAATTATCCACCTTTTTATCCACCTCAAATATCAGCAATCTCTATCTTCATTGGACCATAAGATTGTATGGGACCCATACAACCTCAAACTCATACAAAACTCAAAGATCTCCCTTATTCTCAAAATTTCAAAAATAAAAATTTATCTCCTCCTCTCTTGTTGGCGACCTCACCAAACACCAAAACCACAACCATTTTTATTCCTTCTTCTTTCAATTCATGTTTACTTGGTACATCTCGAGCACTCATTATTCCATATTTTTATTGTTATATTCATATTTTTACATAATTATATATATATATATGTATATATATATATATATTCCTCTTTGATTGAATGTTTTAATTCAATACTAGTTTTAGGTATTCCTAAATACTTTTAAATTGGAAAATTTTGTTGATATAAAACATGGAAAAGTCCAAAATACAAACAAAACTATGGCAAAAAAAATTCAAAACCCTTTGATGTTTTCGAGTCAAAATAGGAAAAAGGGGGAGGGAGGCATGAATTTTTGTTTGTTTGTTGTAACTATTGATTTTTGTGTTAAATTTACTTAACTTGTAATTTTCAATACTAGGAAAAATAGGTGATCGAAAAACAACCAAGCATCACATGAAATCATTTTGTGGGTCCAACATTGAAGCCTACAAAAAACTTGTATCCTAAAACTATCACGAGGGTTATGAATGTGACAATGAATACCTAAACCTCTCGAGACTAAAAGACCCATTCACTCGTTCTCAATGCTTTCATTCATACACAATCTTCCAAACAAGATCTATCCACGCCACCTCCAAGAGTTCTTCGCGTTCTATGAATTTGATCAAACCAATCGCATCTAAAACTTTAAAATGTATGGTCACGATTATAGATGGAGTTTAAAAAATCATGGAATGGTCTTAAACATATCCTCGCAAGGATGGTTGTTCTACTCTAATTCCAATGTCATCAATGGATTTACCAAATACAACTGATATGATCCAACCGATGATGCATATTGTAACATTTCTTAATTTCAGGTCATTTTACGACTCTATTATTCTTCACTATTTATTTTAGTCTGATACGCGTTTACTTTTAATTTAACTTTTAAGCTAAATCGCATAGACTAGAAATAACCATTCAATGTAAACGGTCACCAAATAAATTAATGTTTACGTCAAGCAAGTGTTAGGTAATTAATAGGAAGATAATTATTGACTTTACGCGTTTTATTTTTATTGGTCACGTAAAAGGCTTACGTTTCACAATAAAATACGTTTAGACACACTCCGGAAATACCTAGGCTTACCTAGACTCACACCAATAACCACTTTTAAACCTTAAACACAAAAATTATTCAATTCTTGTGTTAATAACCTATTGTGGCCGAATAGAGGTAAACAAAAACCATAACACATTGGATACTTACACAATCTTGTACAACAATTAGCTATAAATGGAATGTACTTAGAAACTAATACCCTTTGTGTAAAATTCACACATAATCTCCTTTTGATCCAAGCCCTACTTGTCTCACATGCCTAAACCACAAGAAAATCTACACTAAGTACATGTACATCAAGAGTTTAATTAAAACATGTCCTTAATGTTCCCATTTAGCTTAATACACAAAGGATATTAACCACTTTAGATCCCTCATTTTCTTTTGATACCCGTGGCTAGTAATAACAATACACAAACCATAAGATTTCCAAATCCTAAGAAATCTTGTACCTTAATCATGTAATTAAGAGGTGTACTTAGAGAGGTATTAGCAAAACCATTTGATACTAACTAGAACCCATAAAACCACCTTTGAAGGGTACGGTTTGGGATTAGGATTGAACTAGTAGACTAGCTAACTCTTAAGTCTATATATACTCACTTACACTTGACACTTAACACTTCTTGCAAACACTAAACACTCTCTCAAACAAACCATCTTTGTCTTCTCTTGTTTCGGGTCATAAGCCGTGAACAAACACCTTCATAATCTCACTCAAACATACAAATAACACTAGGGTCATCATACGAGGTCGTAAGAGGGTACACAGGCCAAAACTTGGTAAATTAATAAGCTTTAAAGCTTAGGTTTGATATACATTTGAGTATAACACATCGGGTTGTCATCCTACACGTTACACGACACATTCAAGGTGCTAGGACCTTTGTAAGTCACGTTCTAAATATACGTGCTCATGTCATACTTTCCTTTCCTTGTTTGCTAGTCTTTTGGTCTTGTTAGTTTGTATATAACAAACCAACGTGAGCATATTCGTGCATAGTGCAACCATGCATGTTTCACGCATGTATACTTGTATGTAATTCTCTTGTGTGGTGCTAGGACATGCTAAAATGTGTTAACATATGTAAAATGAGGCTTAACAAAGACTAGGGCTTATTTGGTTACATTGAAAACCACTTACACACGAATTACACGAAACTTACACGTAAACATTTCATATAAGCTTGATGGCTTGGCTCAGGAAAGAGTATATTGACTAGTAGAGCATTTGTATGGGTTAAACACGAGCCATAGGTGGGTCAAATAAGCTCAAAGTGTTCGGTTTGTAGTTAAACACCACGAACACAAACCATACGCACCCACAGTAGACGTATATGTCCATTGTTGGGCCATGTAGCACCCTAAGGAATAACATGACTTACGGTTGTGGCTTATAAGGGAATTAGGGTGCTTAACAAAGACTTGAGGACTTAACGAAAACCCTAACGGAACCTTAGAACTAGTAATAAGCTTAACGGACCACTAATGGGCTTATTAAACCCAACAGCCTACTATTAGGCTAAACAGGCCCAACAGGCCGTACCCGTGGGGTCCACATCTTATTAATAAGCTCCTTGAGCTTATTAAGGGGTCTAATATACTTATGGGACTTACATGAACCCTAATATATATTAGAAACCTAATCGAACCCTTAATGGGCTTAACAACCCATTACCATAGCCAAAAATGGGTCTATAAGCCAGGAACAAGCTTGAACAGCATATTTGTGAGCTTGTGCGGTTTATTGAGCTTATTATAGACTTAGATAAACTATTGGACCTCTCAAAAATAAGCCCACACCTATAAAACCCTTAACGAATTCATAATGGGCCCAAAAGCTCATTATTGAGAGCTTATTTGCTTATGAATAAGCCAAACTGTAAAAACAACTTAAATATAATCCTAAGGACTTATTAAAACTAGGAAAATAAATCGTATCATGTGTAAACTCTTTTTGAAACCTTTCGGGTTAAAGTTATTGGGCTAACGAGCCCAATAAGCTCAAATAAGCTCACCCGAGCTTATTTTTCAGCATTAACAGTTTCATTAAGCTTAAATGAGCTTAATGAGAGCTTATGTGCTTTTAGAATCCTTATTGGACCATTAATTTGCTTAATGGACTTTAACGAGCCCACTAAGCCCAATAAGCTAAAATAAGCTCATCCGAGCTTATTTATAAGCTGCCACAGCTTATATGGCTTATTGGAGCTTAATAAAACCTATTGTCACTTGTTAGAACTTAATTGGGCTTAAAATGCAAATTTTTACAAGTTAAGGGACTAAAAGTGTCAATTTGTAAACTTGAGGGTTAAAACTGCCAAAACTGATTTTATAAGTCTAGGGACTGTTTTTGACATTCTGAAACTTAAAGGGCTGTTTTGAAAGTATAAGGACCTAAAGTGTAATTTTTGTAAAGTTAAAGGACTAAAGGTGTAAATGTGGAAACCTAAGGGTTTAAAATGTAAATATTATATTTTCATAAACATAAGGACTGTTCTTGTGAATATAGAAAACCTAAGGGTATTGTATGGACGAAAGTGATTTTAATAAACACTTAACGAATTGGACAAGTTATAATATTTATCGGATATTATACAAATTAAAACACGACTTAATAAATATGTATATTTATTAATAACGTTTATACATATACTTGAACGTGTGTAATCGTATACCTTCCCAAGAGCCAACAAGTAAAGACAAATACAATAAACATGTGCACCACCACACAAGTGATAACAGTATATATAAACTAGCACTTTATTGTAGTTTATGCATTAAGTCGTTAGCCTAAACTTGTAGACTAAGACTGGCCGTATTTACTTAGGTATTTGACGGTGAGATCCAATTGCCATACTTGGATATAATTATCATTCACAGGGGACTACCTACTAAGGTGAGTTCATAGCCCCATGCTTTACAATTATTTAAATGTTTTACATCTTTGGGGTGAGAACATGCTTTGTTTTACAAATTGGACGCAAGTGTACATTTTATACAATGATTACGTGTTTGCCTAAGTAGCGATAACCCACTGAGCCCTTTATCATGAACTGTCAATCACTAGATTGTGAGCGCGAATGTTATAAATAGATCTATTTAGGATTGACATCCCCGTTTGGGTAAGTAGCGTTCACTGTGCCAGGTTGCTGAACAACAAACGTATACCATGTCGGATTTGGGATGTTGCGGGTTAGAACATCATTCACGGGCATTTATTGGCAATTTATTGCATTCATACACGTCGAGCTTCAGTGTCATGAGCTTAGGAAAATGTAATTACTTTTTATGATGTTTGCATCTGTTGCTTAATCATATACTTGGAAATCTTGCGGTCCTACTATTGATTTACATAAACCTATGAATTCACCAACTTTATGTTGACGCTTTAAACATGTTTTCTCAGGTCAATAAGGCACGAGGTGCTCAGATACATTGGGGTCACTCTTTAGAAGAGTCAGTACTAAAGATTTGGGGCGTATTACATTTTGGGAACATTTGTTATAAACTGAAATCTTTACTTACGTTGTCGAACAATTTGAAGCCATGAGCTTATGTAAATGTATCTTTTAAACGACACATTTAGTGGTCGTTCTCATATCTTGTGCTATTGATCTATGAAGTAACGCCCTCGGATATTCAACATTCCGCTGCAACCCAGATTTGGGGGTGTTACATCTGGCAAATGAGACTGCTTGATATTCTCATCAAACATCAAACTGTAAATATTTTTAAAACCAAATACAAAAATATAAAATTTCAAAAAGCAAATACAAAATCAAAAAAATCAAAAATTTCCAAAAAGAATATTCTCGACATATCTCTTAGAATCGATAACATTTACGTGCCTAGAAATGTCGATTAATCTTGACACGGGTGTGTAAATTAAGTTCGAGCAAGAATTCAAACAATTCAAAACATGTTATTTCTAATTTTCTTAATGGCTTATGTACAAATCAGTACATAACCCGGACTTCAAATAAAGGAAAGTTTATCTATAAAGATAACTTATCCTAACAATGAGAAAATCAACTTTTCTTGGTCTTGAGTTGTTCCTACAAGACATTCAAAGTTTTGAGCTCAAGAAAAAGGATAGTGTACGCATAAGTGCACTTACCCTTAACGTTAGAAGAGAAGTCTTCTAACATGTGGTTTTTTAAAGCGTTGAACATAATTTTTCATGAATTTCTCAATGACAATTCAAAATCTTTCAAAATTGCGTGTTCAACACTCCATCCCTCAAAAAACTTTAAAAGACGACAATATTTCAATTGGTTCTATTTTTTAGGGGGAATTTTTTGAAAAACAAATGTTTTAATGTTTTTAGATACTATTCTTAATGTCTTTCGATATTCAAAACATTTTAGCTAATCTTCATAAAAAATTGGTAATAATGACATAGTTAACAATAGAATATTTGTTATAAGATGAACGAATATCTGAGCACAATTTTTCAAGAATTCTTCAATGACAATTCATAATCTTTCAAAATTGTGTGGTCAACACTGTCTCACCCTCAAATTTATTTTCTTTTTACAACTTGGTATCATTTTTTTGGTGTCAAACCTATGTAAAATTGTGGGGGAGCAAGAAAAAAGTTCCACATAGTTCATGCTGTAACATTTTTCCCTATAGAATTTTTCATGACAAATTTTAATCACTTGGTATTTCAAAGACTAAATGTATTAATATTTAAAATAAGGGGAGAAATATGATTAGAATGTGATCTAGAAAATAATAAGTGATCTAAAGACTCTAAGTGCATAACTCTTTCCTCCATGTGCGAAACAATTTCGAATATCGATGCACATGTGTAGGGGAGCATTTCAAAAGAATGAAACTCTCAAAGTGTTAAATGTTTTGATTTATATCAAACACTTTGATTGATTTTTCAAACTTGGTTTTATGGATGCGATCAAATACCCAACAACCTATTAATTTCATGACGATTATGAAGTCATAAGGTGGTTAGGTTAGGTATTAGTCCTATGATCCAACCAGAACCGGAGGGATCTACCCAAGGACACTCCATAGTTAGAAATAGCAGTCCTTAGGTATGATTGGAGATGAATGAGAAGCGGAACTAACCTGCCGACTAAGGTTTTGGGGAAGGATTTAACACTTCTGAACAATTCAAAACCAAACACCCCCCGGTCCCCCCCCCCGTTTACGTCAACGCCCGCGTCTTGGTAAGCATTAAAGGGGTTGAAGAATGAAAAAGAAATATATGGATAAAGTGTAAAAACAAAGCAGCCCTCTACACACTTTAGGCAGAAACCGGGTCAATACATATGCTATCGGTTTTCACAAAGATGAATTATGGTATTCAAGACAAGTCATCATGGACCCAGTGATGCAATGCACAACCCTTCCCATCCATTCAAGTTTCTCTTAACAGATACTTGTCTCATTTGTCACGGAGATACACACGACTTCTATTGACTTTCTTACTCCGAGTTAGTTAATATTGAATAGGTGGCAATCTGCTTTAGCCTCTGATTACTAAAACCAAAATGCACAAATCGAGTCTAGAGCCAAGAGATCAATAAATAAATCTCATTATGACACATTTCATGACAAACACTTGTTGAACATCATTAAGTTCACAAGCTGTTAACAAGAGTCCTATGCAATATCCTTGTGATTCTGCCAGAACATTCAGAGTGATACTCTTTAGTATTCACAGTGACGAATGGAAATCCTTCCAGTGTCAACATCAAACAGCACTGCGGTAGGTGACTTGCGAGATTCTATATGGATCAAGCTTGTGTCAACTGGATATCGATATTGGTCTAGTAAATGAATTGACGACTCAATTATAAAGACAGTAACTATCTGATTCACTCTTACCGTGATGTCAGCTTTGGGACGTTTCGGCAAAGAGAACAAGAAATCATGGTGAATCTAATACATCTGTTTTAGAGGATCTTACGCTTTAATCTAGAAACCCTATCAAGGAGATTATTCTTAAATTGAATCTACCTGATCACAGGTACAATATTTATACTGTAAAACTGTCCTCCCAGAACCAGAGGTTAATGTAATCAAACCGTGATGAATGACAAAGCCATATTCGTCCCTATTTGTTATTTATCACTAACTTTAAAATGCAGGTACAAACGATGATGTTGCAGCCTCATTCCATCTTAGTCAGATTCATTACCACATGCTCATTCTCAAACTACAAAGAATACTATAAGCATCAAGATTCAAGAATCAAGAAAGCTCAAGAATTAAAGACAAAGACTTTTGTAACTCTAATATTTAAGATCTTCCTTAAAGGTATCAAGATTATCAAGAAAAAGATTGTCAAGGGAGATTGTTAGCAAGCTTTCAAGATGATGCATAGTATGAGCATGTTGGTCAAGATACAAGATCACAAGATGGAAAAGACGTTAAAGACAAACAAGGAAAAGATTTAAAGATCTCGGGACTAAAGACAAAGTCAAAAGACAATGACTAAGGCTCAAGATCAAATTTTACAAATCATGATCGAACAAGCCTACCACAAAAATAAAGACCAAGACAAAGACTCAAAAACTCAACGACAAAGCAATCTCAACGAGACCAGAAGAACTTAGAAGACATCTTCAGCTTTGGAAGTGCTTTGAAAGACTTTATTTTATTGTAGTTGTACTTGATAGGAACATTGTACGTAATTCCGTATGTCCACATATTTAGGGGAAGATTGTTAGCTTTAAAATATGTTGACTAATACGGAATTACATTAGTTTATAATAGCCTAGTTGAATAAGGACCATAAACATCAAGTTTGCATAGTTAGATGACACAAGGGCTATATATATCCCCTCCTTACTTCCAAGGAGGGGTGAGGATTCATAATGTAACCATCTCAAGTGTATGTTTCTCCTCTGTGGAAACCATAGAGGGAGGGTGACTATATTTCCATTAAAAAACTTTAAATCTTTAGTATCAAATCGCCAATCAAGTTAGACGTAATATGAGAAGTGTTGATAATAGATTTACAACAACTAGCACATATCTTAACAATAAAAGCTCAACCACTGTATTAACAACAAAGTACTACACAATCACAATTAACACAATATACGCAACTATTTACACAATCATGAACACAATGCAAATATAAAAGTAAAGCTATAAATGTAAATAAAGGCGTAAAGAGATAAGTGAAAGGAAATGCAAACCGGACACGATGATTTATAGTGGTTCAGTCATGAATCTACTCTTTGCCCTACTCCACTCCCCGAGTACCCAACTCAAGAGTTACTTCACTAGTCAACAAGCTCCTTTCTCAGTGAAGAAAATCATACAAGTTGCTTATATTATTTTCCGACACTAAGCTAGATGTCGAGTTATTTTTCAGGTACAGCCAAACCCGTTATGTTTTATGTCCCAACATAACAAACCTTGTGTTTTATGGCCAAAACACATAAACCGCGTCACTTACATTATTTTCTAACACTAAGCTAGATGTCGAGTCCTAATCTTAGCTAGAACCAATCTACCACTTCAATAATGTATTTTGAGGCCTAAAATACTAACCGACACACAATCAAACCATCCAAATTTACACACCATTCAGATCTACACAACTACACAAGAATGAAAGACATGGACATGATCTACATGTAACAAATGTTACAAATGGGTTAGCTAGACTACATAACTTCGTATCTTGATGATGTCGAAAGTTCTTCTCTTGCACTTGAGGAAAGGAGGAAAGAATAGAAGATTGGATCACATTTAAACAAGATCAACCAAGTTAAATAATCAATGGTTTAGAGAGATTTAGTAAGATCTAGAGATAGAAAGAACTAAAAAAATTTGTGCAAAAGGTTATGAAAATAGTTAGAAGTGACCTACTATTTATAGGAGCTGAAAATTGTCAGTCTGAAAGTGACGGCCCCCAGATATATTAGGGGGCCACCAAAGGACCGCCGTGTATTTACAAGGGCCGCCCCAATAGACGCTCTTGTTTTTCTCTTCTTGCGGTGAAATACTTATCTGGTGAAAATCAGACTTGTTTTAGGGGAAAAATGACCAGATTTGAATTTTGAAATAATTACCTGTTGGGAATTATTGAAAACGACTAAGTGTCGTTTCTGCTGTTAGAAATGTTCGTTTCTGCTGATGGCATTAAGGGGTTTCTGCTGGCAGTTCAAGTACCGTTCCTGCTGATTATGTTCCTACTGGTCATGTTCTCATTTCTGCTGACAGATATAGAATCTGCTGAACTTATTTATAGACGTGATTACTGTAATTAAGGAATGATAGTTATATTCTAGAATTATCTCATTAAGATAGGAATGAGATATATTAGGAAGAGATTGATGTATATCTCTTACGCGTTTTTAGGAATCTTGTTGAGCAATTTAGGGTTTCTTCTCTATAAAAGAAACCTTTAGCATTAGGGTTTTGTACTGATTACAAATTACAAAAACAATTTTTTATCAATAGATGTGAATCATAGAGGATCTTATTTATATTAGTTCATTAATTTTAGTCGCTATTCATTTGTTCTGATCACACTCGGTAATTCCTACTGGTCACTTGGTTCTTGCTGGTTTCATCATGTTCCTGCCGATTGTTGGTCATGGTTCCTGCTGGTAGTTCATGGTTCCTGCTGGTAGTTCCTGTTGGTAGGCTTTGTGGTTCCTACTGGTCTGCTTTTGGTTTCTTCTGCTTGCCTTGTCCGATACTGTTTGTTATTGCTGCTAGTATTATAGGTCCTCAGACGCCCTTGGATCTTGAACAATGATGATGTGTATAGTTCGTTTTGGAGATTCAGTGCATGATATGATTCTTGATTGGAACAGTTACGCGCTCTTTACAAATATTTTGGGGGGCATATGATACCATACAGTTCATGATATGATCATCACAAAATTCGAATGATCATAAGCATTGAGTGGTTTCTGGTTGATCCGTCTGAGCTCACCGAGACTATCGGCCATTGCATGTAATCGCCATGCATATATTGACTACAAGAATTATCCAAAGACATTTTGTTACATGATATTGTAATAAGCATGTCTTTTTCGCACTAAAGGAAGAGATGATCTATGCTACTGAGTTCATGATTCAAGCAGATGGTTAGTATACTTTTAAGGGGAAGCTTATTGTTTATATACTTACCATCTACATGCATCACTTGAGGGGAAGCGTCTACGAGTTGCACAAGACCCCTATTCGATGATTACAAAAAGGGGAAGAAGATTTATGGTGTGCAGCTTATTATTGTGATGACATGTTTTAGCATTGTTTCTTCATGCAGGTTGTTTTGTAATATCAAATAGGGGAAGATTGTTGGGATTTACAGATTTGAAGATTACAAAACCTATTAGACGAAATGAAGAAAGAAGAAACAATGAAGGACCAAATATGTAATTGTTTAGTTAGCTTAGATAGTAAGCTAGGGTTTGGTTGTAAACCCTAGCCACCTCTATTATATAAAGAGGGTTTTAGCACTCACCAGTTCCAATAACAATGTAGATGAAAGGTGTGTGTGTGTGTTAACTAGGCGTCAAGCCTTATAAGGCGCCTAGGTTATTAGTTAATAGTTAGCTAGTTTCTTTGTTAATGATTAATGAAGAAAACCTTATTAGTAACTTTGATCTTGTTCTCAATTATTATTCCGCTGTGTGTTGATCATTGTTATTATACCCTAGTTGAGTCCAGATCTTGGATTCTACAAGTGGTATCAGAGCCTCGTGGCTCTTGATCTAGGGTTGATAAGGTTTTTATGTTAAATTAATTTTTTGTTATTTTTAATAAAAAGGCGTATTGGGGAATTAGGGTTTTTATGCAAACCCTAATTTGTTTAAAGGAAGCAGCAGGAATGACACATGAAGGCTTCTAAATTGATGATCTGATCTGTGACGTGATCATGATGGTATTTATGCTTCATTCTTGTTCAAAACGCAGGATCCATGAATTAGCGACAACTTTGCTACAGAAAAAGTGTCGCTGATGGATATGGGACAGACCTATGACAGTTTTGCAACAGCTATGTGACTGATTAGCGACAGAACAGTGACAAATCATGTGTATATAAATGTAAGATATACGTAAGGAAATGTAAGTATATATCTCTCTCTCTCTCTCTATATATATATATATATATATATATATATATATATATATATATATATATATATATATATCATGTAAGCACGTATATAACCTATGTAAGCACTTAGTATAACCAACTAATGCTAAAATGGTGCATGTCATGTAAGCATGTATACTAGATGCAAACCAGTAATGTATGTATGTCCCTTGAAAAACTTTTGTATGGTGCAATGTTTGAAAACGGTTATAGTCTAGGTAAAATATGCAACCTAGTTCTCTATAACCTTGGCTCTGATACCAATCTGTAACACCCCCAAAATGGGTCGCAGCGGAAATGATGTTCCGGGGGCATTACTTCATAATACCATTGCACAAGTCATGAGAGAACGACCTTTAAGTGTCGTTTGAAAAGTAATCTTGTATTGTTTAGACTCCAATGCACATCAAGCTATCACCTAGCACTTAAGTACCTGAGAAAACATGTTTTAAAACGTCAACAATAATATTGGTGAATTTATAGGTTTATAAATTTAATGAGGCGGATAGCAAGATTTCCCTGTAATAAAGTAGTAATTACAATATCACAAAAATGTATTACGAAATGCACTAAGCTCATGACCCTAAAGCTCACAATAAATGTATATCAAGTACATTTAAATGAGAGTGCCCAATGTAGATGTTCAACCCGTAACATCTATATGATCCGAAATGGTATACGTTCGTCGTTCCGTTCAACCGGAATACTAGCAAGTGCTACTTACCCGAACGGGAGCGTCACTCCAAATAGATCTATTTATAACATTCTCGCTTACAATCCAGTAATTAATAGTTCATGATGATGGGCATAGTGGGTTATAGCTACTTAGGCAAATTCGTAATATTTGAATTAAAATGTACTTGCATCCTTTTATAAAACAACATGATCTCATCCCTGAGATTTGATAAATAATTGAGAAATAAAAGATGGGGACTATAAACTCACCTTAAGTGAATAGTAATATCGCCAATGAAAAGGTAGGCACAGAAATGATGCACGAAAACTCTAATCGCAACCTAATTAAATAGTATGCTTTTAGAATGATAAAAACTAGTATGAAGTGATGCAAATGTATTAATATCAGTCCTATATCACCCGTACACAGTTGCGTTAAGTTTTACAAGTTAAAACGTGACTTTTGTAGAAATAGAATATTTATTTTTTTACGTTTTCATAAGTTCCAAATATTTACGAGATGCCTACATTGTTGTCCCACAATTCATTGGTTATACATCCTAAGGATGCGAGCCCAGACTTTCTGAAAACTAGAAGTTACGTACTTTAAAAAGTTAGTTTATCATATTTTCTAGTTCAGACTTTAACTGCCTTGAAAATCGTGTCCAATCAGGCTGGTCGCGCTGATTTGGCTGTTTCCAGACTTAGCAAAATTTCAGGTTATTTCAGCATATAATATTCACGAGGTCAGATCTTTAGGGAACCATAACTCTCGCGTATCAACACCTTTATGGGTGATTCCAGGGGCTGTAGATAGCTACTTGCCTATACTAAAATAACCTCAACTATCACAGAATTTAATTCTAAATCTAAAGGCCTTGAATTCGTGTCTACAATGGGCTATTCGCGTCTGATTACAACTTTTGACAGCTTTGTATATAAATATGCAGATTTTCATTTAGTCGTATCTCACTCGTTATTTATCTGTTTTTGATGATTCGACTTGCTAAATTCACCTTATAGCACCCTCTACAAGACCCACTACTGAGCCGTCCCTATAACCCATCTTAGAGTGGTCGTGTTTAGTCCAAAAGTTACCCATTTAGCCATTTTATCATTTTTTGCAATTCTTCCGTTTTCGCAAAATAACTCATGAGATCACTTTCGCGAGCTCTAGATTTCGAACATAGCTTACTCCTAATGGTCTAGATTAGTTTAGTGAAGCTAAATACTACGCAAGTCCCATTTTTAATAGTGAAAATGACAAAGTGTGTTTACATCAGATACTTTACATAAAATTCGAAAAAGACATCAAAACACAACCTAAGCTTATAGTTTTCATTCATGGTCATTCTTAAGGTCTAGGTACTGTGTTAAGATGATACATTTATGCTAGAAACACTATTTTGAAAATGACTCAAGATTTGCACACTATATCAGATAGTGTGCATTTTTTTGAAAAAGATTCAATTTTTGAAACACAACGTATATAGGTGATGAACCACTGATATGGATGCTTAAGATATCATATGAAAATATTCTTACAAGACTTGAAGGAGATGAGCAAGTACAACTATGCAAACAACCTGCAAAACCTTCGAAAAAGAAAACCCTAAACCTGCTACTTTGCAACCCTTTTTAAAAGCCTTCTTCTTTAGGAACTCTTAACCAAAACTTAACCCTTACTTTTAATGACCTAGCTGTTGTCGTGAGAGGTGAGGAAGAAGAAAAAAATAGTATTTATGGTTGTTGCTAGAATGTGTCAAAAACCAGAGAGTAAAAACCAAGAACAAAAGTGGGTGTTGTGTTGAACGATTGAATGAGAAGAATCAGGGAAGTATGGGGGTTTATGTAGGGACATAAGTAGGGTGTTTGAATGGTAAATGTTGAGTCACAAGTCCATGTAAGTAGAAGGGTATATCTTGGAGTCTGGGATTTTCTTGTCTGATAGGCTCAACATGAAAAAGAAGAGAATCAAGAGGCCTTGGTTCTTGTTTCCATATTACTAGTTACTTGTGAACTTAATAAAACAAAAGCTATGAATTTTTCTTGTGCTTGCTTTCTATCTGAGACTTAAGGGAGAAAAACAAAGAGAATGTGTTTGATATTCTTGCAAATGAATAAGTGTGTAAGGCTAGCATCAAGGTCTCCTTTCATAGTGGAAATTTTGGTATGGTTAAAAGAGATTTTAGATGTCACATGTTATTGTTAGTCCCCAATAGGCCATGGTGTACTTGTGACTCCTTTTGTGGCGTGGGAAAAGAAAGGAGGAAAACAAGGGATGTTGCTTGCATTGGTTTATGGTGTAAGACCAAACAAATATATGGAAAGTTGGAGTTTCAATGCAACAAGAGAAATGTTGATATTACTAAAAGTTGGATAAGGTACTTTGCCTAAAATTTGAGACGTGGGAAGAAAAAGGACCAGGGAAAAGACATGTCATATTTGCTAGGATATTCTTGGAATCGATAACATTTACGTAACTAGAAATGACGATTAATATTGTCACGGGTATGTAAATGAAGTTCGAGCAAGAGTTCATACGTTTTCAAAACATGTCATTTCTAATTTTCTTAATGA
The DNA here is from genome assembly GCA_026074375.1 of Tanacetum coccineum. NCBI lineage: Eukaryota > Viridiplantae > Streptophyta > Magnoliopsida > Asterales > Asteraceae > Tanacetum > Tanacetum coccineum. The sequence goes on from BQNB010057953.1 coordinate 34,833, forward strand.
CTTGTAATCGCTCTCAGATTGCAACTCGGACCCAATGACAAAGGAGAGTGTACGCTTTAGTGCACTTATCCTTAGCGTTAGAAGAGAAGTCTTCTAACATGTGATTTTTCAAAAGGTTGAACACAATTTTTCAAGAATTTTCATGACAACATTTCATAAAAAAGTGATTTTATAATTATGGTATCTTTTAAAATTATGTGTTCAACACTCCTTTCCTCATAAAGTTTCAAAGACGATCATTTTAACAAGTGGTATCATTTTTTAAATGACTCAATTTTTGAGGGGGAGTTTTCAGAAAAACAAAATTTTAATGCTTTTGGATACATCAACTCACGACAATTCTCATGCATTCAAAAAATTATCAAACGTCTCTTAATAAGAAATCAATAATAATGACATAACTTACTATCGAATGGTTGTTATAAGATGATCCAGTCTCAGAGCACAATTTTTCAAGAATTATTCAATGACATTTCATAATCTTTTAAAATTGTGTGCTCAACACTGTCCCACCCTCAATTTTATATTCATTTTACATCTTGGTATCATTTTTTTGTATTAAACATATGTAAAATTAAGGGAGAGCTAGCAAAAAAAGTTCCACATAATTCATGTTGTAACACATTTTCTTGCCTTGAATTTTTCATGACAAATTTTAATCACTTGGTATTTCAAAACTAAGTGACTTTGTGTTTAAAATAAGGGGAGAAATATGATTAAAATGTGATCTAGCTAATAATAAGTAATCTAAAGACTCAAGAGTAAAAAGTGCTTTATACCCTTACCCACATGTGCAAAACACTTTCGTTTATCGATGCACGTGTGAAGGGGGAGTTTTTTCAAAATATGAAACTCTCAAAGTGTCAAATGATTTTTGATAATTCTATCAAACACTTTGATTGATTTTCAAATTGGTTTTATGGTGACGATCAAATACCCAACAACCTATTAATTTCACGATGATTCTGAAGTAAAGGTGGTTAGGTAAGGTATTAGTCCTATGATCCAACTAGAACTGGAGGGATCTACCCAAGGACACTCAATAGTTAGAAATAACAGTCCTTAAGTATGATTGGAGATGAATGAGTATAAGGGAATAATGCCGACTAAGACACGAGTTAACACTGAAACAATCACAACAAGGTGTTAGTAATGACATCTTGGTAAGCCTTGAAAGGGTTGAAGAACGAAAAAGAAATGTAAGGATAAATGTTCTACATAAAGAAGCCCTCCATACACTTTAGGCAGAGACTGGGTTAATACATATGCTATCGGTTTTCACAAAGATGAATTCTGGTATTGAAGACAAGACATCATGGACCCAGTGATGCACTGCACAACCTTTCCCAGCCATTTAAGTTTCTCTCAAAAGATACTTGTCTTATTTGTCATGGAGATACACACGACTTCTATTGACTTTCTCACTCTGAGTTAGTTGACATTGAAAAGGTGACAGTCTGCTCTAGCCTCCGATCACTAAAACAAAAATGCACAAATCGAATCTAGAGCCAAGAGATCAATAAATAAATCTCATTAGGAAACATTCCATGAAAAACACTTGTTGAACACCATTAAGTTCACAAACTGTTAACAAGAGTCCTACGCATTATCCTTGTGATTCAGCCAGAACATTCAGAGTGATACTACTTAGTATTCACAGTGATGAATGGAAATCCTTCTAGTGTCATCATCAAACAGCACTGCGGTAGGTGACTTGCGAGATTCTATATGAATCAAACTTGTGATAACTGGATATCGATTTTGGTCCAGTAAATGAATTGACGACTCAATCAGAAAGACAATAACTATCTGATTCACTCTTACCGTGCTGTCTGCATTGAGATGTGATAACCGGTAACTTTTCCTGGGTTAAGTATTATAAAATATTATAATTATATATCGAAGTCTTTTAATTTTGCCAGTTTTCTTGAAGAAAGCTAAAAAGTTGACTTTGGTTGACTTATTTTGCGTAAAACGGTTACGGTTTAACCAAGTGTTGAGAAAGGGTCTTGAGTTTAGTAAGTGAATCACTTTTGATTCATCTTTCCGTATCGGAATGTTTAAGTCATCATTTTAAGT
>BQNB010057954.1:0-37979 GCA_026074375.1 Tanacetum coccineum
CTAATTAGGACTTCTTTCTTTTTTTAGTTTGAATTAATTTTGAGTCTTTTATAGCTGATTTTCTAAAACTAAGAGATAAGACCTCCTTTCTGAAGTCAGTTTAAAAATAAGCTCTTATTGAGCTTATTTGTTATTTTCAGCCCAAGTAGCTTTTATTAATTTTGTTCCCCCTAGTTTCCTTTACAACTTTGCTCTTTCAAGTTTTTAGTGATAAGCACTTTTAAAATTTGAGCTTATAATTGGCCTTTGGTTGTTATCGGGTTAGGTCCTCAGGGACCATTCTTGTAAATTTTCTGTTTTAATTGTTTCTTAGTTAATCCTTGCCTGTTAACTGCTTTAGCCCCGTTAGCCCTTAAGTCTTTTACACAGTTAGTCCCTAAGTTAGTTATTAATTAGTTTTATTTAGTTTTAATTAATAATTAGGGTTAGGTTTTAATTAGTTTAATTAATCTTTAAATAAAAAGTAAAAATTAGGGCTTTTATTTTTATAAAATTTCTGCACACTATCTTTATTTAGTGTAATTTTTATAAAATTTTTTAGGACTTTATTTTTAATAGTTTTATTATTTTTATAGTTTTTTAATTAGTTTAAAATTTTGAAAAATCATATCTGAAAGCCAAAAATAGTAATTTCTTTTTCTAAATTTTTCCTTTCACTTATTTTACTTAGGAAAAATATAATTTCAATTAATTTTGTATTTTTTTTATTTTTAGGATTCAATTAGATTAAAATAGTTTTTAATTCATATTAAATAAAAAAAATGTTATTCTTTTTCCAAAAATTTTCGTTTATCTTATCTTAGGTTTAGAATTTTAGTTTACATTTTTAGGGGTTAAATTTAGACTACTTGCTTAATTGTCACTTTTTATTTGTTTCCCGTATTTGTTTAATTGTTTAAATTGCTTTTATTTAGTAGATATAGATTATCAAAAATATCTTTGCTTTATTCAAATCAGAATCTAAGCTTAAAACGAGGTTTCAATTTCACTAGTCGTTGGGGAAACGACCCGGGTGATCATACTTACCCGGTTAAATATACATATTATATATTATATTATATATTTTTGAGAGTGAATTTTATCAAGGGTAACTTGGTAATTTTCTTAATTACTCTTAGGATTATATTATATTGTAATATATTTTACGTGTATAAAACTTGCAATCAGTTTTTGGCGCCGTTGCCGGGGACTAATGTTTAAGATTCCTTCGTTTTGTGTTTGTTGACTTGGTTTGAAGATCCTTTCACTCTTGAAAGTTTCATTCTTGTTTTATAATTCAAAAATCCAAAAAAAAAATCATAAAATATAAAAAGTAAAAAAATATTTTCCTTTTCTTTTTAGTATAAGTAAAAGATAAAAAAAAATCAAAAATATAAAAAAAAATCTCTTCCTTTTTAATTAAGAAATAAAAATCACCAATTGGTAAAAATACTAAAATATAATATTCTCAACGGAGGTATTATCATTTCAATTTCCGGTGAACTTGTTGGTTCCCAAATTAAACTAAAGATTTAACACTTGCCATTTGTGTCTCTACGAAGAACGGCTCACCTTGAAAAGCAATTTTCAAGAGCTACCGTGAAGTAGTTGATTATTTGGTTTAAGTCTCTTCCGTGTAACTGTTAAAATTCATTGTTAATTAATAATAATAAAAAAAAATTGTTTAAAGAATCGAAAAAACCAAAAATAATCTTCTTTTTCTTCTTATCCATTTAATTCTTTTTCTTAATCCTCTAAATTGTTTAATTCTTATGGCGTCTCATCGTTCAAAATCCCGCTACGCTATCAAAGAGTGTTCGACTTGTGGAAGATTGTACACTAGAGAATGTTGTTCAATAGGGACTCTTGAAGACAAGATTCTTGTTCCCGTACCCGACTCTTCTCCGCGTTGTGCAAGATGTGGAACCCCGGTTGATGGTCCGAGTTGTCGTGGATGTGCATTTTTACGAAAGAAATTCGATGAAGATTTGCTTGCGTATTGTGTTGAAAATGGAATTTTCAAAGACTTTCAAGATACTTCCGAATCATCCGATGACAATACCAACGTTGTTAATGCTCTTCGAGAGCCATGCGTTGTCAATCAAGACCCCGGTGAAAAATCTTCGCAAGAACCTCCACAAATTGACCATAATTGTTGTTATGAGTGCGGTGATTCATTAGATGGAATTTTTTGTCGACAATGCATTTGTAAATCTTGTGGTAAAGGTGCTCATTACGGTTATAATTGTCCACCAAAAGTTCCGATTATCTCTAATCCAGAACAATGCAATCAAACCATTAATGAGCTCCCACAGATTTTGCCAAATGTTCATCCTACATGCAATTATGAAGATGAGAATTCATTCATCTATGATTCCAAACCTCATTCTTTCAATGTTTCTCCAAGTGTTTTCAACCAACCTCCACAACCCCAGTTTGAGACTTACTTGTGTGAGTTATGTGGAAATAATGCTCATTATGGTTATGATTGTTCACCACAGTTCCCGTTTGTCTATGAACAGGAGCCGTGTTACAATCAAAACTTTAATGATAATTATTATCCACAAAATTCACCGAGTTTTTCTCAACAATATCTTTGTTGTGCTTATTGCGGGGGTCCTCATGAAACTTTTCAATGTCAACCAATGAATGAAGATTATTGTGAGCAAAATTCTTGCTATTATCCTAATTCTTCCAGTTTTGACCACCCACAACCCCCGCAAGACTCCGTCGATCATCAAGGAATTCTACAAGTCCTTAATAAAATGGAAGAAAAACTTGAAGAAATAATAAGAGATCGAAGAAAGAAAATAGAGGATATGAGTATCGAGGAAATGAGGCATGAGGAGCAATTGGTTGATTATAAAATTAAAGGAATCATAAATGATTTGGGTTATAAAAGATTTCGAGGCGAGGAAATTGATAAGGAATACGAGAGAGACTGTGAAATTAGAATTCATAAGCTTAAGCAAGATTTTAATATATAGGGAAGCGAAGTTCGAAAGAAGGAGCAAGCTTACGAAGAAGAAAAGTATTCTGCTGCCCATCGTTACATGCTTTCTACTATTTGTGATGACGATGATGAGTATTCTATTCAAACTCAAGAATATCTCAAGAAATTTTCTTCCAAAGAACTCGATAACTCTCTAAATATGGGGGATGAGCATCTCGATACTATTCCGGCAACGGAATCGGACGAAGTAATAAAGTCTAGTGTTGAGAACCTTGTTCCAATCCCAAGTGAGTTCGAGGGTATTTCTGACGATACGAGTGATGTGCCTAATTGTGATAATAATCGTGTTAATGTTGAAATTGATTTTTTGGAATCTTTAATTAACCGTGATACTTCGATTGTTCATTCTTCTAAGATCGACCCTATTCTCGAGGATTTCGCCGGTGAACTTGCTCATATTGCTCCAATTCTACCGGGAATTGTTGAAGCCGATTTTGATCCAAATGATGATACTTCGAGTGATGACGATGATTTTGAGGATGTCGAGTACGTTAGCTTAGAGGAGGTGAATGATGATCAAGAAGAGAAAGAATTTGATTTAGATGATATTTTTCAAATCCAAGACGTTATTCTTCGTGAGAAATTATTAAACGTCCATCGTCTTATTACTAATATCGAATCTTTGAAAAACAACCCTACTCCGGATCGTGTGCTCGAGTCTCCTTCTCCATTTCCTATCCCCGTCGTGGATAGTGATTCGATCTTTGAGGAGTCCGATACTTCTCTTTCTCATTTGGATAATTCTTTACCCGAATTCGAGACTTCTAGCGATCATACAGAAGAGACGAGAAGTGGCAAGTACATACTTCATGCTAATTACTCTCTTCCCGAGTATGAGTCATTTTATTTTGATGATCCGTCAATTCTTCGACCTCCACCAGAACTCCGGATATTGAGAAATGTTTTGAACCCAAAGCGGAATTTTGATATCAAGAGTTAAAGGGTGTTTCTAAATCTCATGATTTATGACCAGTATTCCACCTACCTTGTTCCAGATTTACCCTTCATTTCCAGTCAAATGTCTCTTCGAGAATGAAGCACATTTTTGGACCCTGGCATCGTACACATTTCTAAGAGCCAGTGGAATTTTCTAAAAAGTTATCTTGTTCTAAGTATTGCTATCCCTTAAGGACAACTGAATTCAGGGGATCGTGTCAGTTGTCGACGCGGTAATCAAAAACAAGTATGCCGACTTAGTGGAGTTTCACCCCATGCTTATCCTTTTCTTTTATTTATTTTTCTTTCTATTTTCTACCCTCAGCAATGTGTTGTGAATTGATGGGGCCCATCTCTTATTTCTCGTTGTTGTGTCTGTATTGTGATTGGGCAGGGATTAACCCAACATTTCAAGAATCCAGTCTCGTGTTCGATGCCTATTCCGATGCACACGAGTTTCTCAGTCCTTTGTGGTGAAATTAGTTTGGGGAGATCAATATCCTTTCATTATTATCGATTATGTATCGAATTATGTTTGTCTGTACTTTATAAACGGCTAGATTTTCGTAGGAATCCACTGACTTAACATTGAGGAACAATGTTTCATTCTTAGTTTGGGGAGGGAATCTATCGATTTAATGTGCCTTGCTTTATTGTGTTGTTCTCTACGTACCCGTTTACCCACAGAAAAATAGCAAAATTTTAAATTTTTTGGTGTTATTTCAAAAAAAAAAAAACAAAAAAAAAAATCATTCGCCCAAAAAAAAAAATAAAAAAAAAAAAATGTAAAAAAAAGATATAAAAAAATGTGTTAAAGAAAAATTGTTGTTTCCGTTGGTAAGGATAAGAGTATTTTGACCCGATTTGAAGTACGTGTATGAGTTCTAGCTTTTGTCCTTAACAATAATGTGAGATAGTTTATGCTAGTCTCATGAATGCTAGACTTGAATCGTTAGTAAGTGAAAGCTTGTGCTTAATTCAAGAAGAATTTTAAATATGCGGTTGGATTTTATATAGGCTAAGGCATTTGCAAATTTTCTTTGTAGAAGAACAAGAGTGAATGATAGTGTTATTCTATAAGTCATGATATTAAAAGTAGAAATAGTTGGATTTCTTTCAAGCTATATGTGATTACTTGGTGGCTTTTTCTCCCATTAGCTTGTTTCTCTTTTATAATGAATGTTTAATAAATAGATGGGAATATCATTTTATAGTTGTATGGTTTTTTGGTTAATAATTAGTTAATGAAGTTTTCTTTAGTTCCTTTGTGATTAGGATGGATGTACACAAGGAATACTTTAATTTGGCTTAAAAATACAAAAAATATAATAAATAAGTATCTGCCAGATTACTTATCGTGTCGGAGGCGTGGCCGATGTTGGAGATTCATATACAGTAGAGTCCGGTGAGTAATAAGTAGATAACCTACTTGTCGTGAACTCGCTGATCGATGTGGCTTCGAGATAAAAGGCACCGGTGTTTACTTATATTATCAAGTCTGAAATATGTTTCTTGCATCGTGTCGGAGGCGGGCGATGTTGTTGCCTACTAAGTGTGGACTGAGGTTGTAATAAAGTTGCTTAATTTTGTCTTATTTTGTGGGGGGCCCTTAAAGAGCCTGTGAAGGGTATATGGTGCAATGAGGTGTGGTTCCATTTGTCATGTCTAAGAGCCTTCGGGGTATATGACTATGAATGGTGCCTTGCTTAAGTAGCCTAATAGAATAAGCAAATTTTGGTCGCCTCGATGTGGACTTCTATTCTTGATTGCATTGATCTTTTGAGACAGGGTCCTAAGAGCTATTATTGCATTAAACTCGCTTTACTCTATACACTTTATTTTCATGAATTAATAAGTGTATCGAAACAAAGTCTTAGAGAAGAGCACTTCGGGTATATGACTTTAAAGTAAATCCGAGATACAAAAGTCAGGATTTGTGGGAGGAAAAGTATGTCACACAATTAATATGGTATGAGTAGTGTTAGTGTCATGACTTGTAATTAACGGTGATCTTGTTTTTAAGAGCTTAGCATGGGATCAAAGTGTAAAATCGGGATGATGTGTAGTTATCTTTAGACACTAAATTGTGTATTTGTGTGATTCTATGATCCTAAAAGTTCCAATGTGGTTATGAAAACATTGCACTTATGTCAACAGACAAGTTAAATTCGTAAGTATAGGTAGTTAATATCAAGAAAAAATCATAAAGTGAAACAAGTTTAGAAAGTTGGGACGAGTCGGTGTTTCTAACTGTGATCTACTTATCTTTCTCATATCTAAAACTCTTTGCTACTTTCAAAGGTTTAGTTTGGGTGATTTTCGGTCGGATTTGGTTATAAGGCATGTGATATTGCGTGAGGACACCTCAATCGTTTAGTTTGGGGAATTTTGATAAGTGTAGATTCTATCACATATCTATTTATGGCTTAAAAAGGCCAAATTAAACCAAAATGATTCAAAAAATGACAAAAATGTGCTTGTATCTTAGTTTTATGTGTGCAGGTTTGGATATGTCAAATATCACAAGAAATCAGTTAAAAACGGACACGAGAACGGATGAGTGATCAAGAAGCTAAAGATCTCAAAGCCGAAGCCAGAAAAATCATGCCTCAGCCTTCTTCAAAGTCAAACTGCAGTTTCCACAGTCAACTTCCAAAGCCAACTCCATTGTTTTGAAACCACAAGGGCTGAATATGTAATTTCCCAAAGTTACTTTTAGCTTAAATTTGTGCTTGCCAAACACATGGGTCGATTATGTAATTATCTCAAAGATATCAAAAGGGCGCGGGTCAAAGCGCGGGTCAAATCTATCCATGGTCCATCTTTTAGCCAATCACAACTCAAGCCACAACCCAATAACCCAACCATTAACCCGACCAAACCCGGGTACCCTTATAACCCCTTTTACATTTACTGTACACTCATTTACCCCCAATTACGATCGACACTCACACACACACGAACGAACACTCAAGAACACCCCATGAACCCTAGTCCATTAACCCCTCACCCACACTCTAATTAACCTTAGGGTTAATGACCCTCTCACACACCTTAACCACCCATCGCACTATCCAATCACACTCACCCATCCAACCTGGACAAAACCGAGACGATCTATTGATTGATGTGACGCGATTAGCAGCACTATCTAATCTACGGTCTTACTTGAGATCAAGAGAGTGAAGAGATAGGAGGGCCAAGATTGAGGCGAGAGAAGATAGGATCTAGAGATGGTAGAGCTCAAGGCTTCGGGTTATAAATACCCCCCTTTCATTTCGCTCGAGAGAGATAGTTATAGCGTTAATTTTTCTTAGTTTTTAATTTTTAAGTTTATTTTGTAATAATTTTAATCCAGTTGTTAGTTAGTTTATTTTTATTGTAAATTTCAATTTTATGTATATTTTCGTTTTGTGAGTTGTATAGAACCCTATTTCAGTTTTAATAAAATAAGTATTTCAACTTAATTTGCATCTTCATTTTAATTCGGTTAAAAAAGTTTGTGTTTGTCATTGCTGTTATCGTGATCAAGGCATTGATACTTATTGGAATTGGATGGCTGATATCGGTTTTGTAATGGGAGTGTGATGCTGAGGGTCAGCTTATAGGATTAGTTTAGGTTGTTGTTGGTTCGAATTGAGCTTATTTGAATTAAGCTATAAGCTCATTTAGCTTGTTAATGCTTTCCTGTTCTAAGCTGGAAAGACAAGGTACACCTTAGACTTGTGTTACATTGTTACTTTTTCTATTTCTAAATAAGCTGTTAAGTTGAGTAGTTAAATAAGTGTTTGGATTTGCTTATTTGAATAAAGCTTATTTTATGGAGTAGTTTAAATTTCTGTCAAGTGCTTTTTATTTGCTTTATTCATATAGTTTAAGAGTTAGAATTCCTAGTTTTTAGAGTTTGTAAGACAAGCTGATGAAGCTGTATTGTAGCTTAGTTTGATAGATAGTAAATTGAGTTTAAATTAGTGTAGTTGTTTTAATCTGTCAAATAAGCTTGTATTTATAAAAAAAAGGGGATGCTGTTTGTTAATTGCTAGTTGCTTCAGGGGCTTGTTCTGTCCAAATTTATAGTTTCAGTTAGTATTAAAATTTACACTGTTAGTCCTTGTTATTTAATCTGTTAGTCGCTTTTAGAGTTTTTCATTGTTAGTCCTATGTTTAGTGTGAATAGTTTGGATCCTTGTTAAGTCCCTAGGTTAAGGGACTGAGTCTGTCAATTAATCAAACTTTGTGTTTTTAATAAAACTTTATTCTTACCCCGCCTACCCTCAGCTTTGTGACTTGTCACTTTTGGCCCATGTGTTTGGGAAATTTTTAGTTAAGTTTTATAAAAAGAGTTTGTTAATGTGAAATAATTAGGTTTTAATTTAATTAGTTTAAATTAGTTTTTTTTAGTGATTATAAATGGGCTGTTTTTTATAAAATTAATTTTCTGCACTTTTTCTTGTTTTAAAAAGTATTTTTACATAATTTTTAGCTTAAGTTTTATATATATATATTTTTTTTAAAAATTAATTTTCGAATTTAGTTTTTAATATTTCATTTTCAAAAATCTAATAAAAAAAAAAAAAAAAAATAGAAAAAGTTTCATAAAAATAAAAAAAAAATATATTAGTTTAGTTTTAAAATCTCTTAAGTCATTTTTATAGAAAAGTAATTTTTAACTTTATTTTTAAACATTTAATCTTTCAAATCTTTAGTTTTTAATTTTTAAGTCTTTAATTTTAAATTTTAATCTTTAAAGTAGAAAAAGTAGTTTAAAAATGTTTTTCATATACTTTTAAGTAATTTAGAATTAATTTAGTTTAAAAAGTATTTTTCTTAATTTTTATCAATTTAATTTTTCCTTTTAGAATTTAATTTAGATTAAATAGTTTTTAATTCATAAAAAATCCAAAAAACCTTTAAAAAATATTTTTCTTTTTCCTAAAATTTTCTTTAGCATTAATTTAGGTTTAGGAATCTAGTTTACATTTTATGGTTTTAGATGCTTGCTTTGTTGTTTCTTAAATGTACGAATTTTATTTATTTCGTAATTAGTGTTTAATTTGTTATTTAGTTTTGTTTATTGTGCCTTTTAATTTTGAAGTAGTGTATAATGTTATCGAAAAAATATCTACTTTTTTATTCAGAACAGGATCCAATACTTTAAACGAGTTTCATTAGCACGAGGTCATTGGGGAACGACCCGGCGTGTTCATACTAGCCACGGTGTTGATTTATACGTATTTTATATTATATTATATATATTTTTGAGAGTGAATTTTATCAAGGGTAACTTGGTAACTTTCTTAATTACTCTCGGGATTATATTATTTTATATTATATTTTACGTGTGTAAACTGTCACAATCACACAGCATCACTCAAATTTTCAACAGTTGTTGAGCTATCAGCAGCACTGAGTGCGTAGTAGTATTAACACCCTAAAGCTCGTATTAACTGTGCCTCTAGTTGACCTGTTAGTGCTGCTAGGAGGACAGAAATGCTACATTGTGTGAGTTTGTGGTTGAGCTAGATGTCCCCTTGACCTCTGATTCATAAGCCTTCAGGTTGTTGAGAGTCTCTGTTTTTGATATTTTTGTACTTCCAATCAAACTAATGTCTCAATCTTAGTTTGTTCTTCCACATAATAGTATACATAGTCCATTCTGGTGACAAATCTCTAAGAACTTCTGGATTGATGTCTGTTCTTTTTTTTTTTTTTTTTTTTTTTTGTCTTTTTGTGTTTTTTTTTTTCTTTTTTTTTTTTTTTTTTTATTGGGGATAACTTCACCGCATCTCCAGTTGACTAATTAGCTTTTGAAGCCTTTCAAGTAAAAAAAAAAACAAAAAAAAAAGAAAAAAAAAAATTAAATAAAAATAAAAAAAAAAAAAACGTTTGTCTCAATCACTTCTGTGTTGGATGCAACAAAGTTTTCATATTGCTGCTTTAGAAGATTTTTCTGTGTTTTTTTGTAGCAGTATTACCTCCAAATCTATTCTTAATAGCCTGTATCAGTGTCTTAGCATCCTTGTATGAGTTTTAACTTAGATTATTTCCTCATTAGGTAAGGCCATCAACAAAGTGCTTCTTTCCTTCAACTCTGCCCTTCTTTGTGCCTTATCTTCAACACTTGTAGGAGGGATAACATTCTCCTTACCATCAGCAGTTTTTGTTACTATGGGTGTATTACCATTTTCTACGAGCTCCATAGTGTGTAATCATGAAATGTAGGTAGACATTCTCCATCACTCATGTCTTCCAGAGATCATACTCACTAGGTTGGAGTATGGGTAGCTGATGGGTTTGAGTAGATTGAGAGTCCATTGCTTCTTGAAAAAGTAAATCTTGTGTGTAGTAAAGTTTCTTCTTATTCAAAGCTTCTCACAAGCTCTGATACCACTTGTTTATCCAAATAGAATAGATCTTTCTTAGCTCGTATAAGGCTAAGTTGTAGGTGAAGTACATAGTCAAAACAAAATATAAAAGAACATTGATTGTTGAATATCAAAGGACTATGCGATAAATCTAGTCAATGATACTAGAAGAATTTCAATGAAACGGTAAGAATAAAATTAATAAGCAAAACCATTGTACCAAACTTCTCAACCTTAATATAATACGGAACACCTCTTATAGTGTTAGGGTTACAAAACCTTGAAGCTATATTGATATCAAAACAAACGATTTCTAGATATCTAACTCTATGCCCTAGGACCTCTTTTATACACCAAGGAGTCCTAACTGGCTTAACAATATTTTCCTAAGTTATCATGATCTTCTAAATAAATAACTTATATGTATCTTTTACAAAAATATCTCATACTTTATCACAAATAAGCAATCTTTTGTATCTTTTCTTGAAGATAGTCTGAGATCTCTTCTCCTCTGTCAGCATGTAAAAGTCTCTTCGTGAAGCAGTTTGTAATCTTTAAGCAGTTGTAACTTTCTCTAACCACAATAGTAACTTTTGTACCAGCAGCACTAACTTAACAGTCTTAACTTCCACTTAGCAGTAGTAACTTCCAAACAGCATCAACATGCTTTTAATCCCAACATATTTTAAAGATTTAGCATTCCAATACTAACAATCAAATATTGAAATCTACTTACATCAAAAGCTTTTGTAAGCAAATCTACAACATTTTTGTCAGTATGGATTTTGACATTTGAATCATTTTTTTCTTTGCAATTCCTAAATAATGTGTGTAGGATCTATATATGCTTGTGTTTTTTAATGAAAACATGTTTTTAATTATGCAAATAGTACTATTATTTTCAATAAAGATATTGGCATGCATAAAATTGTACTCATAATCAAGTAGTTGATTCTGAATCTAAAGCACTTATCCACATCAACTTGAAGCAGCCACATACTCAACTTCTGTTGTGGAATTTGCAACCACTGTCTGTTTCTTGCACTGCCATGATATTAATTTACATCTAAGAAATTGACAACAAACTATTGTAGACTTCTTATCCAAGCATGCTCCAGTATAATCACTATTTATATGTATGCTACCAAATCAAAAGGAGAATCTTTTGAATACCAAAGGCCTAATTTTGGTTGACCTTTTAAGTACCTAAAAATCCTTTTTACAGCATGAAGATGTGAAACCTTTGGATTGACTTGGTATCTAGCACAGGTACACACTGCAAAAATGATGTCAGGTCCTAAAGATGTAAGATACATCAATGAACCAATCATTGACCTATACATATGAACATCCACTTATTCACCATGTTCATCCTTGAGCAGAGGCTTTTGAGTTTCTATTGGTGTGCTTGCAGTCTTGACTTCTGTAAACCTAAATTTCTTTAAAATTTCTTCAACATATTTATCTTGACTAATAAATATGCCATCCTTCTTCTGCTTCACTTGTAATCCCAAGAAGAATGTAAGTTCTCCCATAGAACTCATCTGAAATTTCTCATGCATCAACTTCTCAAATGCAAAGCATAGCTCCTTCTTTGTTGAACCAAAGATGATATCATCCAAGATGATATCATCCACATAAACTTAGACCAGCAAAATATCACCTTTGTACCTTTTGATGAATAAGGTCTTGTCAATTTTCCATCTTTGAAATCCATTGTCCAACAGATATGTTGACAAAGTTTCATACCAAGCTCTTGGAGCTTGATGTAGTCCATACAGTGCTTTTTCAACCTTGTATACTTTATCAGGAAAGTCTGGATCTTCAAATCCTGGTGGTTGACATACATACACCTCTTCTTTAATCTTCCCATAGAGAAAAGCACTTTTTACATCCATTTGATACACCATAAAATCTTTAAATGAAGCATAAGCTAAAAATAGCCTAATTGCTTCAATTCTTGCAACAGGGGCAAAGACTTCATCATAGTCAATCCCTTTTTCTTGTGTATACCCTTAAGCAAACAATCTTGCTTTGTTTCTTATCACAATTCCTTTTTCATCCTTTTTATTCCTGAAAACCCATTTAGAGCCTATAGCCCTTTTTCCATTTGGTAAATCCACTAAAGTCTAAACTTCTTGTAACTTAAATTGTAGAAGCTCTTACTGCATAGCCTTTATTAAGCTTGGATCCTTCAATGCATGAATTACCTTTTTAGGTTCTTCCTGTGATAAAAAGCAAGCAAACAAGCAGTTTTGAAGATCTTTATGGTTTGTTCTTTGTTGAATAGTACTAACAAACCCATATTCCTTCAAATTCTTTAACATCTTTCTTGTTTGTGTAGCTGATTGCAAATCTCCAATCACTTGATCAAAAGATGATCTTTATGAATTCTTGTAGTTGGAATAGGACTGACTTGGATTGTTGTATCCAAATTGTTCATGTCAACCACTGCATCATCATTTTCATCATCTCTTGAGACGTCAAATATGCTATAATCTTCTAAAGCAGGCATATTTGGATCAAATGGAAGTTCAATGCTTGTTTTTACACCAACAATACAAACCTCATTTGTGCCAACAACATTAACATTGTTAGTGCTGTTCACATTATCTTCCTTCTTTTGATCATTACATTCACTATCTTTTTTTGGATCTTCATCAACCTTCTTTTCATCATCACTTAAAGGTTTAGATCCATCATCATGAGAACTCTTTAGATCTTGAGAATATGATGGATTAGTAGTCCATAATGGTAGCAAAATGTAATCTTTAACAGGTTCTATCTCCTTTCTAGCTTGACCTGCATTATCACTTGCTTTTGTACCTACAAAACCATTAGACTGTATACCTGCAACAATTGGCTCATAATTCATTGTTCTTGTTAGTGCATCAATATCAAATAGCCAATCTGGTCCACTACCTACAGCATTAGGTGTACTCTCACTAAACCTAATATGCAAGTTTTCTTCCACTATCCTTGTTCTACTATTGAATACTCTAAAGGCTTTACTATTCAAAGAGTATCCAACAAAGAAACATTCATCAGCCTTACCATCAAACTTGGTGATCTATGGTATTGAGAATGGTAACAGGATACCCAAATGGTCTCATAAAACTTAAAGTTGGTGTTCTACCATGAAAAACGTTCATATGGAGTCTTGTTATGAGGCTTAACTACTAACACTCTATTTTGCACATAACAAGCAGTATTAACTGCTTCTACCCAAAAAGTAGTTGGCAATTTAGAATCAGCTAGCATAGTTCTAGCAGCCTTAATTAGTGTCCTATTCCTCCTCTTAGCAACTCTATTTTGTTGAGGAGTTCTAGCTACACTAAATTGTCTCAAAATACCCTTCATTTCACAAAACTGATTCATTTCTCTGTTTTTGAATTCAGTTCCATTATCACATCTAATCATCTTAACCTTGTAATCCACTAGATTTTCTATCTCAGTTATAAAGGACTTAAGAATGCCACTAGTCTCATCTTTAGTAGATAGAAATAAAACCCATGTAAACCTACTGTAATTATTTGTGACAACTAGGCAATACATTTTCTTTATAAGGCTTTTTATAAATGTTAGACCAAATAAGCCCATATGTAACAAATGTAAAGGAAGACTAATTGAGTTCTCTATTTTGGACTTACAATAGGCTCTGTGATGCTTTCCCTTTTGACAAGCAACACATGTTTGATCATTTTCAAAAAGTTTGGAAGGTAAACCTCTTACAAGATTTTCCTTTAACATTTATGTCATGGTTTAAAATCTTTAAAGTGCCTATCCTTCTATGAATAAAGTTTTGATTCCATTAGATGGAGCTTTTGCAAAAAGGCAAGTTAAACCTCCTTTAGGAACTATGTTCTTTAAATCAACACTATACATATTGTTCTTTCTAGAAACTCTAAGTAAAACTTGACTTTCATCAATTAACTTAAAGTTTGGAGATAAAACAATACATTCAGTGTCATTAAAAAGAACACTATTCTTTTTATCACACATTTGTGAGACACTAAAGAGATTAAACTTTAACTCTCTCACAAAATACACATTTTCAAAATCTAGATTACCAGTTTTAATGGTACCTTTTCCTGTGATTTTCCCTCCTTTAGGGTTCCCTCCAAAAGCAACATATCCTCCATCTATCTCTTCATAGTCTGTAAGATAGGACATGTTCCCTGTCATGTGCCTTGAGCATCCACTATCAATCACTCCTTGATCCTGTAAATCCATTTGTGGATTGCCCTGCACATTAGATAAGAAAATCAGTTTCTTTTGGGGACCCAAGCCATCACTGACTTGGATATGCCTTGTGCATCAATATAATCAAACTTTTTTAGGGTGATTGATGCACTGTTGTGTTTAGAAACATGGTCTAAAACTTTATGCTTTAGTTTCGAAACCCAACAAGCTGAGGCATTAACAACATTAAAATTATTTCCTTTAACAATTAACTACTGCTTTTGGCCTAGTAGTATTGAAATTTTTATCCCTGGCAGTATTAACCGTTTGATTAATATTACTATTTTTAAATGCTGTGTTCTTATAAATGGGCCTCTTAACAGTTGAATGTGTTATTTTAGAAAGATATGACATTGGCTAGTAACATTCACTGTTTTTTTTGAGTAAGCAACATTAACTTGTCTAGCAATATTAACTGATACTAAACCAGACTTCATTAGTACTGCTCTTGGAACTAAATTATTTTTAGCACGGGGGTGATTCTTTTTAGCAAAGTTTTGATGATTCACCCTTTGAGCATTGTTCCAAACAGGTTTTACCACTCTTTGTTTTGAAACTATTTTTGATGATAATTGCAATCAACCTGCAAATGATCAAAGCTTCCACAAACATAACATGCCTTATTAAACATCTCAAAATTGCTTCCTAGTTTTTGAGACATCATATTGTTCTAATTTCTTTGATTTCCTCTTGGACTGTGAGTGTTTTGCATATGTTGCTCAACTTGTTTAATAATTTTCCTAGTAGTTTTTTCTTGTTGTTTAGATTTGACAAACTATTTCTTAACAATATTAGGCCTAACTATTTTCTTTTTAGTTTTAGGCTAAGACACATCCTCTTCCTCATCATCTGACACCCATTCTTCAATAATTAGCGCATCATCATTCTTCTTAACTATCTTAGGCTCTTTTTCACTAGACATAGCTTTACAGTTCTTAACTACAAACTTATTAACAAACTCATCTAAACCAGTAAAAGACAAGTCAGGTGTTGGAGGTATGAAATTTCCTGTGTAGGGAGGTAGAACTGCATTATAATTTTTATAGCCTAAACCTTTCTTGGAATTGTCAACTATTTGACACTCTATGAGCTTGTTTAAACTTTTAGATGCATGTTCAAATTTATCTACATTAAGTTGAATGCTATCTTTTTCTTTTTGAACTATTTCAAGCTTCTTCCTAAGCTCTCTAATAGTTATTTCTCCTATATGAATTTCAAATTTTAAGCCCTTAATGTCTTGTGAATAAATAGACTTATTTGCTTTATAAACTTCAAGTTTTTATTCCACAGACTTTAAACCTGTCTTATAACCTATATTTAAGCTTCTTCTAAGCTCTCAATAATGTTATTTCTCTTTGAATTTCAAATTTTAAGCCCTTAATGTCTTGTGAATAAATAGACTTATTTGCTTTATAAACTTCAAGTTTTTATTCCACAGACTTTAAACCTGTCTTATAACCTAAAACCATTGACTCAGATTTCTTTAAATCTTTTAATAGTTGATCATTTTGAGATTTAAGAGATTCAATAGTTTTCAAACAAGATTTTAAACAAATAGAATCATTGGATACCTCTGAGTCAGAATTTGAAGATGAGAAAGCCATGAGTGCATAATTAGGCCCTTCTTCTGCCTGATCACTTAAGTCATATCCACCAAGACCATCACATGACACCAAAGCTGTGGACGTAGATATTTCCACAGACACACTCCTTCTTGAGCTTTTCTTGTTCATGTTGTCTTTATTTCTTAGAGCTCTACACTTCCTAGCAAAATGTCCCCTCTTGTGGCAGTTGTAGCACTCCACTTTGAACTTATCAAAGCCAATAGTCTCATTGCCATTAACAGTAAGCTTCCTTCCTGTATTATTCAAAAACCTTCTTGCCCTCATAGTCAACATGGCCATTTGCCATCTCAAATCCATCTCTTCTATGTCATCTGGATAGATTTGTTGCAGGTCCTCATGATTAAGTTGAGGACTATTTGGTTGACTAGCAAAAAATGCACAAATAACAACATCACTCAAGTTATTAATATTTGTAAAGTTAGCAGCATTAACTTTAGTGCTAGCAGTAGAAACTCCATGGGCAGTATTAATTGCTTTATTAGTGTTGCTAGTGTTGTTATTTGAAAAGGACACAAAAGCCATGTTCTGTGTGCTTGAACTTGAGCTAGACATCCCTTTAACTTCTGGTTCATACACCTTGAGGTTGTTGTAGAGATCATCCATGCTCATTGTATCCAAATCAGCTTTATTCCTCCACACAACAGCATGTGTGTTCCACTCAGGTGACAAACTTCTTAATAACTTTTGATTAACATCTTCTTGTGAAAGCTTTTCATCCAAAAGCTCCAACTAACTCACAAGCTTTTGAAGCCTATCAAAAGTTTGATCAAGCATCTCTGAGCTTGGAGTAGTGAAGTTTTCATATTGCTGCTTTAAGAGATTCCTTTGAGTCTTTTTAGTAGCTGCATTCCTACCAAATCTCTTTTCTACAGCTTCCAGCAACTTCTTAGCATCCTTTATAGAGTTAAACTTTAACTGATGTTCATTGGGAATGCCCATCATTAAAGTACTTCTAGCTTTTACCTCTAATCTTCTCTGAGCCTTTTCTTTAGCAGTTGTAATAGGCATCACTGTCACAACACCTTCCATAGGTGTTGTTTTTGGAGAGGTTGCACCATTCTCTATGACTTCCTATAGTGCATAGTTTATCATCTGGATATATTGTTCAATCCTCATCCTCCATATCTCAAACTCACCAGGTTTGAGCATGGGAACTTTGGATGCAACCACCATGTGTGCAAAATCTTGATCCATATCTTTTAGCAAAAGATCTTGTGTATAAAAATAGGTTCTTCTTATTCAAAGCTTTTCAACAAGCTTTGATACCACTTGTTGATCCCACTTCAATGTGACGATGCCTGTGTCTGGTTTAAGGTTTAGATCTATTAGTTAATCTAAACACAACTATAGTAAACGCTTTAAATTTAAATGTATTAAAGATTATGAAGATTCTAATCTTTAATATTAGAAGAATTATCAATTGAAACTGTAATTCATGTACATACAATTTCAAACCAATTAAGCTCAATTAATATTAATGATAACAATACGAATACTCTTAAAGTATTAGGGTTACAAAGACCTTGAAGCTATAAAAGATACGACTAAGATTGATTTGGTTTTTGGTACTGGTATATCAATCTCTATGCCCTAGGATCTCCTTTTATACACCAAAGAGTCCTACTCGGCTTACAATACTTTCCTAAATATACAAAATCTTTTATATAAATAACTAATACATATCAAGTAAGCAGTACTAACAAACAGAACTAACTTACACTAGCAGTACTAACTTAATACTAGTAGTACTAACTACTTAGAATATTTTCTTGACCAATAGTAACTCTTCATTAGCATCAACTTCAAGCAGTCTTTGTACTAGCAATAGTAACTTTTACTAGCAGCATTAACTTTAAGCAATCTTTGTACTAGCAGTAGTAACTTTCACTAGCAGCATTAACTTTTGTACCAATAGTAGTAACTACTTAGTATATTTTCTTTAAAGTTCATGAGCAGCACTAACTTCATCAAAGTAGTATTAACATAAACTTGAGCAGCAGTAATTCTAACAGCATCAAGAAGACTTTTAATCCCAATAGTAACTTAGGAATTTGCTTTAGAGAATATTTTTGAATAAGATATGCCATGTGTTTCTTTAGTTCCTTTTGAAAGACATCCCCAACTTTAGATCTAAGATAATTATCTACAACAGATGGAACTTGTTTTTTGAGAGCAGCAAGAGCTTTAGCAGATAGATCTATTTTCTTAAGTTCAGACACATCCTTTTCCATTTTTGCAACTCTTAGCTGAGCAGCAAAGAGTGCATTGGATTCAGGAACAACAGTGGTGATGGTTGGAGCATCAGTTGTGATTGGTGGTGTAGGGATTGGTGTTGATGTTTGTTGCACGGTTGAGATGGTGGGGGTCACGTGAGGTGAGGAGACTGCAATGGAAACTGAAGTTTTAGTATGAATTTCAAGTATAGGTGGAAGATTGGTAGTCTCTGGAATCATTGATACGGGAACTTTCTATAGTGATGGAAACTGGATCTGGGGAGTTTCTTGTTGGATGTGAATATCTATCAAAGAGCTAACATCTGCTTCTGCAGTATCCTTTAGTACACCAGTCAAAGAAATATCAGAAGAAGAGTTAATGAATTGAGTACCAAAGCCAGATGAAACAGACAAGCTGGAAGATGGTAGAGGAAATTTAGTAGACTCTTTGACTTGAAGGTTAGAGCCAGCAGCCTTTTCAGCATCTCCATCTTCTTCTGCATTCTTTTTAACATCAGGTTTGGCTGCATGAGTTAGGACATCCTTTTCTTTATTCTCATGCTCAACAATTTTAGGTTCTGCCATCTCAACATCCACATCTTTGCGCACGTGAATCTTATACTTATAGATTTCATCTACATCATATTTAGTTTCAGCATCTTCATCATCATCATCTTGAGTATCACTAATATGATCATCGCCTTCGTCATTAGCATCAGTATCTTTATCATCCTTTTCTTCATCATCAAGTTAGTCTTTTTTTGAGTATTCACTCTCTTGTTCAGATCCCCACTCAAGAATAACTTTTTCTTTAGATATGACCTTTTCCTCGTCGGGAACCCCTGGTTTAGTACCGGTTCCTTCACTTGAGGTAGCAAAGACGACTGTGGACTCATCGGAAACCCCTGGTATAGTACCAGTTCCTTCATTTGAGCCTCTAGTACCAGGTTGTCTTCTGTTGGTCTTTCTACTTTCTTTGAGAGCTTGCATAGTATCAGCAACTTCTTGTTCTTCTGGAGTAAGAGATGGAACACCCTTGAGCCTTTTAGGAGGATCAGAAGTCACTTTGCTTGATTTTCTTCTTCTAGTAGGCTCGGGGACAGATTCAGTCATAATCCTTGCATGAGTAGCATGGACTTGCCTTGCTGCTTCTACTTCTTCAGCTTCAGTTTTGATGATAGACTTACCTAACTCCAAAGCAACATATAGATCATCAGAAATAATGTTGTCATCAGTAGAAATTGTGACTTTCTTTTGGACAACTCTTCTACTAGCACTTTTCCTTTTGGGTGGTTTTGGGTCTGACTCTTCAGACACATCGACATCTGCCACATGAGTATATGTAGTCTTCTTCCCTTGTGACCCTTTACCTCTGTTCTTCTTGGGAGGAATTTGACCAGTGGAGTATTTAATGAACATCTAATAGGATTCTAATTGTTTAATTGCTTCTGTCAGCATAATCTCAGGAATAGGAAGTCTATATTCCTGATAATCTTCACCTATTCTAACAAACTTTAACCTTCTTACAATACCATCATCTTTGATTGTATGATAGTGTTGATACTTGATGTTGGAGACAGACTTGTATTGATTGAGGAAGTGATTGATGATGATTTTGGTGAATCGGGGAAATGGTATATTTTCACGTCTTGATCTCTTTTCCTTCTTGTGATCAATCTGGAAAGAAAGATCTTCCCAAATCAACTCAGGATAGTCGACATTCTCTTTGTAGAACATGCCTCATAGTATGTCAATTATGAACTTTCTAAGTTTGTCATTGCTTGCTGTCTTTCCAGAGAGACTTTTTTTGATTATTGCTGCTAGAGTTCTCCATGGCTGATGCATGTGATCCACAAACATGTTGGTGTGCTTGTATAGTGGACCTTTGTATCCAAGCTCAATGAGAAAAGCAAGTGTAGCATCATCATCTAGTACACCAGTGAAGTCTACACCTTCCACTCTTAGACAAATATCAAGAATCATCCTAAAGACATCAGTATTGACCACACACTTCTTGTTGGCTAAGAGGAATTCATAAGAATCTGTGCCTTGAACCTTCTTGATAGTGTACCATAATTGCTGCATAAAGATTTCTGGGACATCTGCAGATATGGTGAAAGCCTTGAAGCACTTGGAGTTCTTGATAAGATTAATGACCACTTGAAATGTCTTTTCCTTCTGTGGTAATGTGGTTTCCAGTCTAACATTGGTAGAGCTAATCTTAACTCTCTTAGTGAATGGAACCTATTTTTTTATCACGAGCAGCAACTTGTTGTGTTTCTTAAGGATTCATGATTCTGCTTAAGAAATAACCAATATAGTTTATATACACAACACATATATTTTACTGATTAGCTTGGTTATCCTTGATGATATGATTGATCTATGATTAGGTTTCATGCAAACGTGACAGAATTACTACACTCTATGAATAAGTCAACTAAGGTCAATTGTCAAAGTCAACAGAAAAAGTCAACAAGAAATTTCCAAGGGAGCTTAGGATACACATTCAATCAAAGAGCAAATAATGAACATTTAAGCATAGCAGGTTATGAAACATGACACCATAAAAAAGTATGGTATGTGCTATTTTACACATACCTTTTACCATGAAAAACGAGCCTAAATAACTAAAAATGTGTGAAAAATACAATGTATATGCTTGTTTTTGTGTTTGTGTATGTGCAGGTAGCGGATATTAAGAAAAGGACAAATTAAGGACAAAAACGGACAAATCCGAGCACGAGAATGGAAAGAGGACGAAAAACCCAAGGCCAAAGGCGTACCCATACTCTACGGACCAACCCAGGCCCACTTAATGGGCCGGGTCAGCCCAAGTCATAAACCTTTAAGCCTTAACCCATTAATTATAAAGCCTAAATATTTAATCCATTTCTTGGCCCAAATTATGAAAGCCCAATCCACCCTTTTATAACTATGACCCGGTCAAATGTATAACAATACGAGTCAATATGAATTACTGTTTATCCTCTTCATTTCTTTCCCTCCCATTTTACCGTAACACACACACAGGTAAACCAACCCTCTCACACGCACGCCCCTTACTTCTAGAAGCCCTGACAAGCTCTGACATGTACTAATACCACGCTGGCAATCCGTGTGAAAACAATGATTGGTGATGTGACAGTTTTGAAGAATCAAGGGCTAAGATTGAATTAAACAAGCACAAGGGCAATTAGAAGACCAAGATTGATGGATGGGGGAGCGTCCTAGAGCCTAGAAGCTTCATCTCACTCCTATATAAAGAGCCTCTCACACACAAAATAGATCATCGAGGAGTAGGAATAGTTTAGGAGTAGCTTAGATTTAATTTCAGCTTATTCTGCTTATTGTAGTTTAAACAGTTTTGTAATCATTTTATTATTAATAAATTTTTTAGCTTAAATTGGTTCCTTAATCCGTGTTTACTTTTAAACTTGTAACTCAAAATGTATGAGGTAATTACTTAATAAGTTTTAAATAAGCTCAAATAATCTCTTTAGCTATTGCTTATGCAGTTAAGCTCTTCTAAAAGCTTAACTACATA
The DNA here is from genome assembly GCA_026074375.1 of Tanacetum coccineum. Taxonomy (NCBI): domain Eukaryota; kingdom Viridiplantae; phylum Streptophyta; class Magnoliopsida; order Asterales; family Asteraceae; genus Tanacetum; species Tanacetum coccineum. The sequence continues at coordinate 21,921 of BQNB010057954.1, forward strand.
AGCTGGTTTACTCAAATTCTCAAAAGGTCAGAATTAACCATTTGGAAGATAAGCCAGTTCTGGATGGGCTTATAGGGCTAATTCTTAGCTTATTTTATAAGCTAGCTTGTTGATAAGCTCATTTGAGCATTTAAATCCTTGTTTAAAGCAAAGGATTAAGGTACACATTCCCTTTTCTTTCTTGTTAGCTTATTATCTATTCTTCTTATTGTCTGCTTATCTGTGCTTATTATTACTCTTACATGCTTATTTTGCTTTTTTTAGCTTATCCTGTTAGTTTAAGAACTTAGTTTTAGTTTGATGTTAGCTCATTCATTTCTATCCAAATTTCATAGTTAAATTAGCTTTTTGATTCAGCTTATTCATTAGAGCTTATTTCTAGATAATTTTTGCTTATTGGTCTTTAAAAGTCATAAATCCTCAACTGTTTTTAGTTTTTAGATCTTATCTAGGTCTCTCTTAGCTTAAAAGTGAAAATGTAGAAGTTAAAGGGGTGTTTGGGATAAGCTATTTAGTTTAGGAAAATTAGAGTGTAGTCTGTTTTGGTTATCAATCTGATTTTCATAAGCCCCTATTAAGTCTAAATAATAGTTGTTAATAAGGTTTGAATGAGTTTTGTTAAGTTTTTAGTGTATTTTACCAAATCCTCAAGTCTGCTAAACTTAAGGCTGTTCAAACAGCCTATTGGTTGAACTTCATGAAATGCTACTTAAGTTAAGGAATCTGTTCTTAGTAATAAGTTTTATTAGCATTTGTTTTGAGTATGTAGAGTTGGGATAGGTTTTTAAACACTTAAGCTTAAAATCTATTAAGTTTATTTAAAATAGTTCTTAAATGTCCAAATATTTAGCTGTCAATCCTAGCTCATTTCTTAAGTTAAATTGCTAAATTTTCTTTCATTTTAGTCATTTGAGTCCAGTGCTTTATATGTTTACAGTTTTCATCTTATTTTCATTGCTTATTTGTCCTGAATCTCAGCTTAACTTTGGTCAAAAATCCTTCAAAAATGGTTTTGGGTCAATCTGTCTTTTGCATTTAGAAGCTTTCATGCTTATTTATGTTGCTTAAATGTAGTCTTAAGTGATTATTTAGTTTAGGCTTTTGTCTGTTTTCATTCTTTTTACCTTTTAGAAGTGCTTATTAGTGCTTATGTCAGCTTAAATGAATGGCGTTAAGACCTTAGAATCTGTGTTTGTGTCTGCTGTCCTTTTAAGTCTTCTAAGTGATTTTTAGCTCATTAATTTTGCTTATTCTTAGTAACTAGAGCTTATTAAGTCTAGCTTTAGGTTTGATTTTAGTTTATAAGTTTCCTATATAGCTTTTTAGTCTTATCTTTAGTTCTAAATCTGTCAAAAGCCCTTCATAAATCTGTCGTTTTTAGATCGCCTCGTTGGCTAGAGCGTTTTTTGAGTGCTTTATTATCCTTTTTGCTCTTTGCTATTTTTGGTCCTTTGTGCTTATTTAGTTTTGTGGATGGCTTGTGTTGGCAGCTTTATGTACTCTTCTCTTAGCTTAGTGTACCCTTTTAGGCAAATACAGTTTAGCATAAAAGTCATTTGATTTGGTTCAAGCTAACCTGTGTTTTTTCTTCGCCTTTTCTTTAAGTGCTTATACTGTGCTTATTATTAAGTTTCGGAAAAAGTCTTAGTTAAAGAATTTGCTTATTTTCATGTGTTCTTTCAGTTTTTCTAAAAAGATTTCAAAAATAAAAAAATAATAAAAAGGGAAGCCACATGTTCGAACCTGTGACCTCCCCCTCCACACACAAGCACACTTATAACACACACTCTTAACCACTCGCCCTTGGGACTTTTTCATACATGTGTTGCATAATTAATTACTTATAATCACTTTTGTGTTTAGCTTATTCGACCTTATTTGCCCATTATCTGCTTATTCTTTAAGCAATTTTTCCAGCTTACATTTTTCTTAGATTTTACTTGGTCTTAAGCACTTTTCATAATTTTTCTAGAATTTTTAGGATTAGTTTAGTATTTTTAATTAATTTTCTAGATTAAAATTATTTTTAATTTATAATAAATAAAATAAAAATCCAAAAAATATAATTCTTTTTCTAAAAATTATCTTTAGTCATTTAGGATTTATTAAAATTAAATTTGCATTAGTAGGGCTTAAATTTGATGTACTTGTTTAAATGTTGCGTTTTATTAAATTCTCATTATTGTTTTTCCGTGTTTAATTTTTAATTGCCTTATATGTTTACGTGCTTTACATGTTTTATTCATTTTTATTAGTAGTTATAGAAACCAATTCAATTTTTTTTATAAACCATTCAAAATGCGCGATCAAGAATGTTACCGAATGTTAATTCACGCTTCGTCGGGATACGACTCGGGAAGGTTTTGAATTTTTCTTTGGATAAAAGTAATCTTCTAGAATCCTCGCGGAATACTTATCTTATACTACTATTGACTAATCCTTATAATATATTTTACGTATACGTATTTGGACTCAATTAATTTTTGGCGCCGCTGCTGGGGAGGTGTGTTACGACTATCGTGTTTCGTTCGAATATTAGTGTTTGAAGACCCTTCCTCGTGAAGTTATCGCTTTCAATTGTGAATATTTTCTTCTTATTATAAACATATAAAAATACAAAAATATTTTACACTTCTATTTTTATTTCTTTTAATATTAAAAATTACCGATTGTTAATTGTCGTCTCGGCTCACCTTTAGTAAACAAACTTTAAGAGAGGTATAAGGAGGGTCGATCCTACGAACTTCGACCCGAAAGGAGAAGGTTTTTAAAACGCTTCGCGCATACCCGCTCCTCCGCTTCTTTGTGCGTTTTCTAGAGAGCTACCGTGCATCTTTGATTTATCGGTCCCAAAAATATTTTTCTTTCTTATTTTATTTTTCTTTCAATATGTCCGGATTTGTTCCATCGCCAGCAGGTTCGATGGATGAGCTACTTCGAATACCTATTTTAGGTATTGAAAGTGCCATCGTCTTTCCAGCCGTTCTTGCCGATGAATTTGAAATAAAACCAACATTAATTGATTTCGTCAGTAACAATCCTTTTTATGGCTTTGAAGAAGAGGATCCTCATTCACACATCAGGAGATTTTACCAAATAACCCGAACTCTAAGACTAAACCAAGTGTCTGATGATGTGGTGAAGTTGATCTTATTCCCGTTTTCTCTTAAAGGAGCAGCCGAAACGTGGCTTGATAAAGAACCTCCTAATTCAATCACTTCTTGGGATGATTTAGTTTCAAAATTTTCGAATCGATTTTATCCTCATTCTAAAACGAGAGCAATTAGAAGAGAAATCACGGATTTTCAACAAGTTTTTGGTGAGACTTTTACCGAAGGTTGGGAAAGATTCAATGATTTATTAAGGGAATGTCCTCATCACGGATTTTCACTCCTTCACCAAATAAACTTCTTCTATAATGGGTTAAGTCAATCTGATCAAGATTTTCTCAATACTGCAGCTGGTAGAAATCTGATGACTAAGAATACTCAAGAAGCTTTAATTATAATTGAAAGAAAAGCTAGAGTTCGAACTTATAGAAATAAATATGTTCAAGAAGAGCAGGGAGTTCAGAAAGAGCAGGCAACTCAAAGTTTTACTCCATATTGGAATTTTCCTATGATCGACGATGATGACGATGAGTATACTTTTCAATATAGGGAATATTTAGAGAATTCGTCTAATGCAATCACACTCGACTTCCAACCGAGGAGCCCGATAATTCTCTAAGTATGGGGGACGAGCATCTTGACACTATTCCGGAAACGGAATCAGACGAAGTAATAAAGTCTAGTGTCAAGGACCTTGTCCCAATCCCAAGTGAGTCTGAGGGTATTTTCAATATGTGTGATGTGCCTTCTTGTGATAAAAAACACTTTGATGCCGAGTATGATCTTATGGAATCTTTGCTTAATCTTGACATTTCGATTGTTTATTCTCCTAAGATTGACTCTCTTCTCGAGAAGTTCACCGTTGAACTCGTTCCTATCAATCCAATTCCACTAGGAATTCATAAAGCTGATTTTGATACAAAAGAAGATATTCGTCTCGATGACCAAATGTTTTATGATGATACTTCGAGTGATGACGATTCTTTTGAGGACGTCGATTATGTTGAGGCATCACCTCTCGATTCTGAGCTCGTCAGCATAGAAGAGGTGGATGATGATATTCTTCATGCCAAATTATCGAATATCTATCTTCTTATTGCTAAGATCGAATCGTTAAATGACAACCCCACTCCATCTTTTCTCTCTCATTCTGATAATTCTTTACCCGAATTCGAGACTTTTAGGAATGATACGGAAGAGACGAGGAGTGGCAGTACTACTACTCATGCTAAAAATTCTCTTCCCGAGTGTGATTCGTTTCATTTTGAGATTGAGTCCGATCAGGGTGAGTTGTCCAGAGCTGTTATGGAAACTATTGATGAGATTGATGTTTTTATTGATATCGACGTTTCTACGGATTTGGAGGACGGTTATCATGACTCGGAGGGAGACATTATCTATCTTGAGAGTTTGGTTATAAACAATACTATCCCTAATCTCTCCCCCGAGGTATTTTTTGATCATGAACAAAAGTGCTTAAAGTATGAACCTAACAATTTGATAAGTATGATCAAAGTTTTCGATCCCGGGATTCCAGAGAAATTTTTTTCTCCAACATATGTGAGATTATCCTTTGAGGATCATCATTATCTTTCTTTCACATATGTTATCCGAATCTTTCTTTCTTACTTCACCTATCCGGTTGAATTTCTTTTTTCCTTTCTCCTTCGGGAGTGAGGACACCATTTTTGACCCTGGCATCTCTGCTTATAGTTTCTATTCATTAGAGCCGGTGACATGCAAGAATCTGATGACAATTTTTCAATTAATCTGTTTCTGCCTCAAGGACAAAGGAATTCGGGGAGAGTCAAGCTAGAGACTCGCACAAAAACAAGCGCTTCTCGAGAGGCAACCCGTGTTTCTATCTTTTCCTTTTCTATTTATAAATAAGTGTGATGTGAGGAGGCTCGCCTCTTTCCTTTCTCGTATTTCATGGTTTATGTTCAGGATTGCCCGGATTATGAAGACTTTCGTGCTCGTGGTTTTATCCATCGTTCACTCAAGCTTCAATCCTTAGCATGTTTATATATGGGAATCCGATATCCTATATCTTATTGATTAATGTTTATCTATTAGCATAATTAATAAACGGATTTAGATTTACGTAGAGACCCTTTATATTAAGAGTATGCATTGATTTTAGTATGGGGGTGGTAGTCTCATAATGAGGACAATGTTTAGTTCTAGTATAGGGGGTATCTATCGACTTGATCTTACTTGCATTTACTTTGTCTTCACGCAACCCCGTTTTGCCACAAAAAAAATACCAAAAATATTTGATTTTATGCAAAAATTTAAAAATTTTCAAAAATAAAATAAGTGTTTTGACATGAATTTTTGACTTTCCGATGGTGAGAATAAGAATAAATTTTGACTTGATCGAGCATGTTGCACGCTAGCTTGCCCCTTAACCTATATAAATGAAATCTTTTGCTAGTCTTTTATACAAGAAGCTTTAAAATGTTAATTCTAGCTTGAAAAGGCCAAGAGTTTGCAAGTTTCCATAATAGACTTTGAATATGCAAAGCTTGATTTTATTAGACTAAGCATTCGTGGATCTTTTTATTAAAGATTTTAAATTTGCGAAGAACGAAAGATGATAGAGTTTAATATAAGCTAGATGCTAAGCGTGGAGTAGTTGGATCTCTTTAGAGCTCATAGAGGTTAATTGTGGGTTTTTGCTCCCATTAGCTTAATAAACGTTATATATTTGTTAAATAAATAAAGTTACTTGGGTTTTTGCGGATTTCTTAGTTTAACACTTGTTAGAGATTCCTTTCTGGTGAAATTAAGGTACACATCGGGTTTTGTTTTTAGGTGTTGTGGAGAATAGGCTACCAATTCTGACTCTCGCTACCGTTGTTCTACGTAGTTAAAGACCAATGACTAGAATATTGAGCTGATAATTAATAATAACTGTAATAAACGAAGCGAAATTAAGACCACTGGACCTGGTGGCTCACATACCGATGTGGCAGTCATTTAAGGGTGGGAGTAATAATAAGAATATTAAATCGAGTATGATAAAAGTTTACTGGATCATGGTTGGCTCGCATACCGATGTGACAGTTTTCCAAGAAAAGTTCAAGGATCTTCTGACGGTTCGAAATAAGATCCTGGGACTTGGTCGGTCTCGCATACCGATTTGGCAGTTGTTTAAAGGAGGAGGGGATATTATGTAGCAATAATAAATAATAATAATATATTATAATAATAAATAATAATAATAATAATAATAATAATAATTATAATCCAAATTTCGACTCGGGGTTATCTAAATAAAGCCTCTCGTCTCTGGACACGTAGGTGAGTTGTTTTTCGGATGAAATAAAAAGATAACCCCTAAATCATGCGAAATAGAACCTTAAAGTGGGACCTTATTCTCACCATATCGTCTCTTAAGGAATGGATTTCAACTAATTTGGTCTAAACCGGGGTTTAATTTATTTGATAAGGGGGCCATAATTTATTTGTCTCCGATAATAAGAATGTAAAACCTTAAGAGATTAGGAAATAATAGGGAGCGAAAGTAGCTATTGCGTACACATTTGCATTTATAAGTAGTGTTAGCATCTTAACTTGTATTTAACAATGATTTCATTTTTAGCTTGGTTTGGGGCGGTTTCGGTGAAAAATCGAGGAGATGAATTTATTCTTTTTGGACATATAGTTGTTTCTTGTTTGTGATCCTAAAAGTTATATCATGGAAAGTCATACATGTGGTTTCTCTTAAAAATATAATAATAATAATATAATAATAATAATAATAATAATATTATAATAATAATAATATTAAATGTGATGGGGCAAATATTAAATGGTTAATTTCTTATTTTTTATTTTATATTATTTTATTTATTATTTATATTTTTTTTTTTTATTTATTTTTATTTTTTTTTTATTTTTAAATTTTTTAAATAAATATTATTTTTTGAATTTTTTTAAAACGGGTCGTTTTAAACTAGTGATTTCTTAATCCCCTTAGATGAACACTTAGCTACTTTTCAAGGTAATTAGTCTAGGGGGTTGAAATTTTTGGTTTTCTATGTGTGTATTTATGACATTGCATGAGGAGACGGCAATGGCTTAGTATGGGGGATTTTTGATATGTGTTTAATCACATATCAATTTTCCTTATTAAAACGAGCTTAAATGACCAAAAATACTTGAAAAATGCATTGTATATGTGTGTATTGTAAATTGTGTTGTGCAAGTAACGGATATTCATAAAAGGACAAAAACATAGCCAAAAATGACAAAACCGAGCACGGGATTGGAAGAGCGTGAGAAAACGAAGCCAAGGACGTTTTCATCTTTAATGGGCCAACCCGTACCCGTTTTATAAGCCTAATCTATAAATCCAAAAGTCTAAAACCCTTTATCCATATCTGGCCCAAGAAATAATTAATAGCCCAAGTCTAAAACCATGTCCAAGTCAAACATGGTCAAACGATAAAACACGGGTCAACTTTACTGTTCATCTTCTCTTCCTTCCCATTTACCCTACAAACGATTACACGGGTAAAATCCACCTCCCCTCACTCGAATCTCTTCTAGAAGCCAACGTGGCTTAAGTGTGACATCATTATCTGACACCTTGGCAATCCCAAGGTGTCCTATTGGTGAAGAAGGGGTGGAAGGGATCCAAGGTCTCAAACTGATGGATTGAGAGGTTGTTACAAATCAAGGGCATGGATTGAGATTGAAGAACGCTCCTAAAAACCTAGAAGCTTCCCCTCCTCACTATAAATAGGGCTGCAATTCACACAGTAGGGTGTAGTTTTTAGTAGCTTTTAGTAGTAGCTTTAGCTTATTTTTAGCTTTTTGTCTTGCTTTTAATGTAATTTCCTTTTTAAAACCTTGTAATCTCTTTATAATCAATAAAATTTCAGTTTCATTTTAATTGTGTATAGAATTCTGTTTTTTACTTTTAAGCAAAATTGTTTAAGATGAGTTTGGATTTCACTTAATAAGCTAAAAGCTCTCAGGTTACTCTATAAGCTATTTCCTTATTCAGTTAAGCTCTCTAAGGCTTAACTGAATAAGCCTTTTACTTAAATAACCTCAAAATCAGTTTAAGCTTTAATAAGGATGATAAGCCAGATTTAGATGGGCTTATGGGACTTTACCAGCTTGTTTTCAACAAGCTGGAGCTTGTAGATAAGCTCTTTAGAGTAATTTTAGTCCTTGTTTAGAGCAAAGGACAAGGTACTTTCTCTTTTCCTCATTTTAGCTTAATATCTTATTCAGCTTATTAAACTGCTTATTTGTGCTTTTTCTCTGCTTAATTGTGCTTGTTCTGTCTAATGTTAGCTTAACGTGTCTAGTTTTTAGTTTAAAATAGTTTAGTTTTAGTTTTCATATAATCTGTCCTTTTTAGTTTAGCTTATTGCTAAGTGCTTATTTTTCCTTAGAGTATGCTTATTTGTCCTTAAAATTGTTAGTTCTTAATCTGTTTTCAAATATCAAAGCTTAATTTGGTCTGTTTTAGTTTAAAAATGGTTTTTAAATATCTAAAGGGGTGTTTGGGATAAGCAGTAGTATTGTGGTAAAATAGTGTTCATTATGTTTTAGCTTAATTTGGGTTTTTAAGTTTTTAAAGGAGTGTTTGGGTTAAGGACTTAAAAAGGGTCAAATGAGGTGTAATCTATTTTTGTTTCTCAATCAAGCTTCCATAAACTCAAATAAGGTCTAAATACTAGTTTTAATAAGCTAGAATTAAGTTTTGCTTAGTTTTGAAGTTAATTTAGTAAATTCTTAAGTCTGCTAGTCTAATGGGGTTTCTAAACTGCTTATTTGATAAGTTCTTTTAAAGCTTGTTTAAGTTGTAGTTTTTTGTGTCTAAATGAGTGTCTAATGCACCTGTTTTGAGTTTCTAAAATGTGGAAGAACCTTAGAGTGTGTTTTGATAAAAAACAGTCAAGTAAGGTAGTATTTGGTTTAAGCAAAAAGGCTTCATTATGCAGATCTTTTGAGGACAAATCCTAGCTTAATTTAGGTTTATTTTTTTTATTGCATTTAGCTTATTATAGTTTAATCTTAATCTGTTTCTACTTTTTAATCTGTCAAATTAGTTTTTTAAGTCTTAAAATTAAGCTACAAAAGAGTCTTTTAAAATCAAAAAGTCAAAAACAAAGTAGTGTAATCTGTAAAATTCAGCTGTCTCTTCTAGCTTATTTCCTTAGGTAATTTGCTTAATTTCAGTTTATTTGAGTCATTTGAGTTTAGGTCTTATTCTGTTTACAACTTTTTAGCTTATTCTTACAGCTTATTAGTACTTAATCTTAGCTTGAAATAGTAGCATTAGTCCTTTAAAATCCATTTAGAGTCAAACTGTCTTAATGCTTTTGGTTGTTTTTAGCTTTTTAGATTTGCTTATTTCTATTCCTAGTGCTTATTGAGTCTTATTTTAGGTTTGTTTTCAACTTTTTAGTCTTCCTTGTTCCTTATTAAGTCTCAAAAGCTAAAACAGTTTAGCTAGCTTTAAACTCTAAACATGCCAAACTGTCATTTTACTTGTGCTTTTTCTTAGCTTATAAATAAGTTCTGTCAATAAGTCCTTTATTAAAGTTGCTTATTTTTGCTTATTCTTTAGCTTTTTCCAAAAGAAAATTAAAAAAATGTTTACCAAAAAGGGACAGTCACAGGACTCGAACCTGTGACCTCCCTCTCACAACACACACACCTTAACCATTGCGCCCTTGGGACTTTTTCGTTTAAGACTTCTTACATTTGTTTATTATATGCAAGTTAGGTTTTAGCTTATTGATTTTTCGCAACTTATTGAAATTAGCTTTTTCTCTTGTTTTTCTTTGTAAACCCTTAGAATTAGTTCTAGTATTTTTATAAATTTTCTCAAAATTTTAGGATTTAGTTTAGTATTTTTAGTTTAATTTTTAGTTTATTTAGATTTAAAAATAGTTTTAATTAGTTTAAAAATTCAAAAAAAATATTTTTCTGTTATTAAATATTAGTTTAAGCATTTTAGTTTAAGAAAATTGCATTTTGAGTTTTGAGAGTTTTAATTTGTCATTTTTAGTTAATAAATTAGATAATTTTAGTTTTTAATTGCCTTAAATGTCGTTAGGTTTTTAAATTGCTTTAATTTCTAGTTTAGCGTGCCTTTATATGCTTTCCCTTTGCGTTATTAGATTTAGAATCCAATATCCAAGTTATTGATTATTCAAGCACGGATCACTGAACCGAAACAAGATTTTCTTTAATCTCCACACTTAGTTGGGGGGGGGAAAACGACATGGGACGATTTGATCTTTATCACATTTCTTAGGTAATTTTTTAATCGATACTTGCAGGGGATTTTATTTTATTAGTATTAGCTTTTTACTCTTTCAATGAGTGATTTGCTTAATTTGTCTTCTGAATTATATAAATATATATATATATATATATTTATATTATATATATATTTATATATATTATATATATAATATACTATTTCATTTCTCCAATTTCAGCCTCACAAACGGGGCGACCTACATTCCTTCCATACAGTGCTCAAACAAGAGCACATCAAATACTCGAATGGTAACTATTATTATAAGAAAATTCAGCTAACGGTAGGTGAATATCCTAACTGCCACCAAAATCAATCACATACGCTCTTAACATATCCTCTAATGTCTAAATTGTACGCTCACTTTGTCCATCCGTATGAGGATGATAAGCCGTACTCATATCCAATCACGTCCCTAAGGCTTTCTGTAATGTTTGCCAGAAACGTGATATAAACCGTCCTTCACGATCTGAATTAATCGACATAGGCACTCAGGGTCCATGCAACGATCTCATAAATGTACAACTGCAATTTCCATATGTTATCCTCACGGCGTGCTAAGAATAATGAGTTTGACTTGGTCAGTCTGTCGACTATTACCCATATCGTATCATGCCCACTCTTCGACCTAGGTAACTTTGTAATAAAATCCATAGTGATATTATCCCATTTCCACTCGGGTATCTCTGGTTGTTGCAATAACCCTGAAGGCCTTTGATGCTCAGCATTCACTTTCGAACAAGTTAAACATTTGCTAACATATGTAGCGATATCCCTTCTCATACCCGGCCACCAATACATATCTCGAAGATCATGGTACATATTATCTGCTCCCAGATGTACAGAGTACCTAGTCTTATGAGCTTCCTCCATGATTATGGTTCTCACACCTCCTACTAACGAAACCCATATGCGATCCATAAAGTATAAGCTCTCATCTTCTTTCCTTTCCATTTGCTGGTCTAACCCATGTAATCTTTCTGCTGGCGTGTTCTCTTCTTTGAACGCCTCACTCTAGGCTGCCAGTATCATTCTTTTAACTCCGGACTGAATGGCCATAGCCATTACTCGTACACGTCTAGGTTTCACTCGCTCTTTCCTACTTAAGGCATCAGCTACTACATTAGCCTTACCTGGATGGTAGCGAATATATTCAACTCCTTCTGATCGAATATGTGTTGAAGACTCTTATGATCCGTATAGATGACACTCTTCATTCCGTACAAGTAATGCCTCCAAGTCTTAAGAGCAAACACTACGGCTCCTAATTCTAGGTCGTGTGTTGTATAATTCTTCTCATGGATCTTCTCATGCCTCTTTGCATGAGTACACAACCTAACCCTTGATTCGACGCGTCACAGTAGACTACAGGATCTTCAATTCCATCAGGCAACGACAATATTAGAGCATTACAAAAATTATCTTTCAATGTCTAGAAAGCCTCTTCCTGCTCCGTGCCCCACTCATATATTTCTTGTTTTTTTCTTAGTTACGTTAGTACAGGGGTTTTAGAATATTAGAGAAGTTCCGATATTTATTAAAAAGTCTTGGTAGTAACCAGCTAACCTCAAAAATGATCGTATCTCGGATGGCATTGTAGGAGCTTTCCAGTTCTTTACCGCCTCAATCTTACTTGGGTCTATGTGAATACCGTTATGATTGACCACGTAACCGAGTAAATGTACTTCTTGCAACCAGAACTCGCACTTGGAAAACTTAGCATACAATCTCTCCTTCTTCAGCAGCTCCAACACCAACTTCAAATGAACCTCATGATCCTCCTTAGTCTTTGAGTAGATCAAAATATCATCAATGAATACGATGACAAACCATATCTAATACTATTGCAAACCGGTCATTTAAGTCCTTTGAAGACCGCTGGTGCATTGGTTAACCCAAAAGGCATAACCGTAATGAACCGTCCTTCTTCTTAACGAACAATACTAGGGCTCCCCATGGAGAATGACTTGGCCGAATAAAACCCTTATCTTGCAATTCTTGAAGTTTTTCAGACAACTCTTGCATCTCTGAGGGTGCTAGTCGATATGGAGACTTCGCAACCGGCATCGCTCCAGGGATTAAATCTATGCGGAACTCAACTTGTCGTTACCGGTGGTTAATCCACAAGAGTTCCAGCAATACCTCCACAAGAAATCTCATCCATAGGATCTACAGATAGCACTCAACATGTTCTCCTCTCCTCCGCCCATGATTGTCGATTAATAAAAGACTTCCGGGATTCTTGAGAGTGATAGATATACTACCCTGCCACACGTTATACATAAGGAAAATTCATGCTAAGTCGGTTAGTATTGGTACGGATAATCGTTCCCCCATGCTACCGTATACGACTGTTAGTGCCCTTATTTAGTATTGATAGCAACTAAAGTTACTGCCTCGTTAGTTCCGAAGTTAAGGACCCCCCTGCCCTCTGTCCCCCGTTGAAGACTAAAATCACAAGCCCTACAGTACGTTAGCTCGCCCCTCCCCGCTAGCCCCTAGCTAAAATGAATTTATAGATACTAGTACAGTTATCTACTGTGAGGATATATTAGTATGCTTAGTACTATATTACTATGCTACTGCTGGTACAAAAAGTTTATGCTGCTGGATTACAACTGCTAGAAGACTTACTACTGTCAAGAGGATAAAGATGATTTAAAGAGATAAAGATTGTTTGGAGAACAAGAATACTTGTGAAGATAAGTATTGAGATATTTTTGTACAAGATATGTATAATATATTTGTTTAAGAGATTACGTTTATGTTTAGATAAGATTATGATATCTAAGGAATGTATTGTAAGCCGACTAGGACTCCTTAGTCTATAAAAGGAGGCTCTAGGGCATTAGTTGAGATATACGTTTATAAGTTTACGAGTCTTCATAGTTGTCAAGTCGATTTAGAAAAGCTTCAAGGTTGTAAACCCTAGTACTAGTGAAGAGTACTCGTATTATTGATCTAATAATATTGGAGCGTTTGGTTATATCTTTGTTTATTCACGATTACTGTTTTATTCATAATACTTCTAGGTATTAAGGTGTAGATTCCGCATACACTTTAGTATACATACAAAGTTTCTACAACAAGTTATTTTGGATTTATCCAAGGTAATTTAACCTTAGACAACCTAAGGAATCGATCAAGGATTGGGATCAACAAGTGGTATCAGAGCTTTGCTTTGAGAAACTTTGATCTAGAAGACATGGAATTTGAATCTACAAATAGTAATACTACTGCTAAGCTACCCATACTCAAACTGGGTGAGTATGAGATGTGGGTGATAAGGATTAAGCAGTACTTCCAGATCCAAGACTATGCTCTATGGGAGGTCATAGAGAATGGTAACTCATGGGTGTCTGTACCACAAACAACACAAGAGAATGGTACTTCAGTTATGAAGATGTCTGTACCTATAACTGCTGAAGAAAAGACCAATAAGAAGAATGATGTGAAGGCTAGAAGCTTACTACTCGTGGCTCTTCCCAATGAACATCAACTCACATTCAGCCAGTACCCTAATGCTAAAACAATGTTTGCTGCCATTGAAACACGATTTGGAGGTAATGAAGCTACTAAGAAAACACAAAAGACACTTTTGAAGCAACAATATGAAAATTTCAGTGCATCAAACATAAAGTCTCTTGACTCTATTTTCAACAGGCTCCAGAAGATTGTTCGTAGGCTTGCAATTTTGGGTGTGGTCATCTCTCAAGAAGACTTAAATTCAAAATTTTTGAGCAGCTTTCCCCCTGAGTGGAACACGCATGTAGTAGTATGGATGAATAAGCCTGAAATTGAAACTATAAGCATTGATGATTTGTACAACAACTTTAAAATTATTGAAAGGTAAAGAAATCTGTTGGTGCAAGTAGTGGTGCTCAAAACTTGGCCTTTATGACTGCTCCAAGCACTAGCAATACTAATCATGTTAATACTGCTATGCCTGCATATGAAGTTAGTACTACTAGCCCTAATGTTAATGGTGCTAGTCCTTAAGTTAGTACTGCTAGCTTCAGTGATAATGTTGTGTATGATTTCATGGTTGAGAATCCTAATGGTTCTAATCTTTGACAACAAGACTTAGAGCAAATTCATGAAGATGATCTTGAAGCAATGGATTTGAAGTGGCAGCTCTCTCTGCTAAGTATGAGGGCAAAGAGGTACTATCAAAGGACAAGCAAGAAAAGTTTCATTAATGCTAATGATACTGCTGGGTATGATAAATCCAAGGTAGAGTGTTTCAATTGTTATAAGATAGGACACTTTCCTAGGGAATGTAGAGTACCAAGAAGCAAGGAGGGTCAGTTTAGAAATTAAGACAACACTAGGAAGCAAGGAAACAATGAAGACACATCTTCAAAGGCAATGTTAGCTATAGATGGTGTAGGTTTTGATTGTAGTGACATGGCAGAAGAACAGGTTCAGACAAACATGGCTCTAATAGGGTTTTTAGACTCTGAGGTATACACTGATAAAACTTGCTCTAAAACTTGTCTGAAAAACTATGAAACTCTTAAAAAACAATGTGATGATTTGATTGTTAAGCTTAATCAAACTAAATTTATAGCAGCTACTTATAAAAGAGGTTTAGCAACAGTAGAAGAATAACTTATCACATATAGAAAGAATGAGGTTCTTTTTAGTGAAGAAGTTGCAGTTCTTAAAAGAGAAATAGCTTGCAAAGACTATGAAATAAATGTAGTTAAAAGTGAGTTTGAAAAAGTTAAGCAAGAAAAAGAGGGCATTGAATTTAAAATTGATAAATTTGATAATGCTTCAAAAATCCTAAACAAGTTGTTAGAGAGTCAGATAACTAACAAAAGTAAAAAGGGTTTGGGGTATAATGCTGTACCTCCACCTCATCCTTTAATCTATAATAGACCTAACAAGCTTGATTTGTCTTATTCTGGTCTTGATGAATTCAAAGAGCCTGAATTCAAAGGGTATGGTCCTGAGAATAGTGAGCAAGAGTCAAATATTGTTTGTGATAAGAAATCAGATGATTCTAAGAAAAACTCTTTGGTAAAAGAACAAGTATCAAAAGATACAAGTAGCTTTGTTGAGTCTTCACTTAATGTTGATAAAGAAACTGTTTTTCCTGTTGATAAAAAGGTAGAGTTTGTTAAACCTAAAAATCATGAAAAACCAGTTAAAAAGTTAGTTAGGTATGCAGAGATATATAGATCACAAACTCCTAGGGGGAATCAAAGGAATTAGAATGGACAGAAGTCTAATCAACTAGGAAGAGATTTTATGATGTATAACAAAGCTTGTTTTATCTGTGGGAGTTTTGATCATGTACAAATTAACTGTGATCACCATCAAAGAAAAAGAATAGTATCTTGAAATAATTACAATAGGGTTGATTATGACTATTATGCCAAAACCACACACCCTAGTGTACACAGGAATATGACTTCAAGAGCAGTTTTGTTGAAAACTAGCCTCACACCACTTAATACTGTTAGGCCTGTTAATACTGCTTACCCCAAACTTATAGTTCATAGTGCTAAATCAATGTCACAGTTTTCTAAACAAGCACAATTAACTGCTCAGAGGCCCTTTTATAAGCAAACAACATTAACTAGAAGATCTGTTAATACTGCCAAGAGACACTATTATACTGAAAGGCCCAAAGCAGGTAATACTGTT